>NCVS01002946.1:0-10299 GCA_003055095.1 Goniozus legneri
CTTACGGAGTTTTTGAATGTGGCGGTCGTCGGGCCCCCACACTTATATGTATCTTGTAACGGAGTTTCAGCGGCTGTATTTGATACGAAATTCGGTAACGCGATTGGTGATAAAAGGGTTCGGTTCGATAATAAAACAACTGCGTATGCACACTAATAAGAAAGGGTTGGTTTTCTTCAAAACTGTTAATTATACTATATCATTATTATAGATGTGTGAACATGAATCTTCACTTTTTATTTTATGGTTATAACTGATTTCCGAATTCGCATTATAATGAAGTTGCCGCGTTCCCATTCAAATCACAAATTCGGTGAGTCCAGTGTATTTGGGCAGTGAAAGTGGTTGACGTGCTAAATAAATTGACGACAGTATTTTCAACTAACTTTACATTTATTTATTTATCCAATTTTTCTGTTAGTATCGTTGTCGGTTACTTAAAAAACATTTACTACTGAGATCCCGAGCTCTACTGCTTGAGAAACTAAAACCATTAGCAAAATATCAGTACGCAACTCGAAAGTTACGCGGGCCTACGGAAGGCCAATGTGCGGTAGCGAAATCTAGGGTTGTGAAATTTCGCGAAGTTTGCAACGAAGGGTGTGCATGGCGGGTGGTAGGGACTCCTCGCGCCTGCTCGTTTCGCGTTGCCCGCTGGTGGAGGGGATGCAAGGGGTTGGATACGCGCGGATGCTGGGGCGGTTTTGCCAAGGATGAGGAGGCGAGCGGGTGGGAGGGTTGAACTCTCTCTCTCTCTCTCTCTCTCTCTCTCTCTCTCTCTCTCTCTCTCTCTCTCTCTCCTTCTTTATCACGGCGAGGAGACGCGTACACACGGCCGTGAGCTCTTTAGTCCGTGATAGCTACGTGGGCACGTAAGATGCTCGCGGTTGTGCGTGAAGCGGGCGTAACGACGCCCCCGTCGCGTAGTGGCCGCCGCTTACGCGCCACGATCAGTGAACGAGAACGTGACGTTTATCCTCGAAAAATATGCAACACGGCGTCGTCGCGCCTCGACGTTCTCGAAAAGGACCAACGGATCGAAACCACCGCACGAACGGCTACGTCGACGTTTAAGACGGACGCGCACCTCTCCACGAGAACGCTAATGATCACGGGGATAACCGTCCTATTGACGCTACTACCAGCGGCCGCCCCCGACAAAATACCCATTGGTGAGTCTCGATAAATTTATCATATTTCGCACTCGCCAAATCACGCCGGTTCGAATTGATTGTTATTTTTTTTTTTTTTCTGTTTGGCTGGATAAGCAACTTTCCCTCACAAAAAGCTCAATCTCGATACGGAAGCTGACCGAGCCGTTCGAGGCAGTTCGTTTTTTACCGCGTTATGAATTCATCTTTTTGTTGTGAAATTGTTAAATTTTTCTGCGGAGAGAAAATATAATAACGAGATGTTTATTTACGGGGGCTGTTCGAATTTCTATCCGAGATTTAGTTCTCTTTTTCGCTTAAACTCCGATTGCAATTATATGTGAAGCAGAAAGAAAACACTGCTCTCTAGCGCTCTTTAAATAATACACCGTGCTTTCGCAGCGTGCTACCTACTATACGTACAGTCGATAGATCCTTGCATAAACATTTTCATTTAATATCCCGGAGGATGATAAATCACAACGCGAGATCTAATTTATGGGGAATTATTTGGCGAAAAAGAAAACCCGGAGCTATCCTCGAACCTCTGTAAAGACGTTTTACGTACGATTTTTTGTTTCCGAAAGACAGATGAGGAATGAGCTCGAGGTGAACGTTTCCGGGAATGTAAACTCGTGTAATTGCGAATTCTCTATTTCTACTATTCTTCACGACGATAACAAAACTATCGTTGCATTTTTGAGAAAATTATTCGAGACTACACAGGAATCAACTACAAAGCTCTATTTAAGTGTGAGCCGGGTTTAATGATTCCATTGGCTATGATAATGACTCTCTCGAACTTCTCTTCTTTTTATCTCATAAATATTTAATGAGATTCGGGTCAAACCTTCGAAAGCCACGTAGAAATTAGTTGATTTGATCGATACGGAACGAATACTCATTTGATCCCTCTCGTCGAAAATTTGGATTGGGCGAAATTTTATACAATAATATCGCATGTAATCATACGAATCATAAATGAGTTGTAGTTTTTTTAAACTTAAATTGGGTGCTATTACTGTATTTTGAATTAACAATATTATAAAATTCGAAATAACGTCGCTAACATTGACCCAATTGTGATTTAGGAGCACGCTTAACGTGCTTACATAAATCTCGAATTTTTCAGATTTTTCTGTAACGTTTTTAACCTTTCAAACGTTAGCTGGCGTTTCGCGAATTAAGAGAACGTGAATTTTTGTTAGTTAATTAACCCAGAAACCGGGGCATATACGACTGAGTTTTGTTTAATATTTAACTCTTAGGGAACCGACATCGTTTTTCTGAAAGGTGCTCATACATTTCCGTGCTGGAGAATCTCGCATATATGACTTATACACGATTTATACAAGCTATATCATGATAGCGCTACTATATAATGGCTTTACCGAATCGTAAAATGTGTAGAGATACATAGAAGCACACATTTCTTCGTGGATTATAAAAATGGCTCGTCCGAGCTTTTAAAATTTAATTAAAAATTTAATTTTCGTAAAATAATATTCTTCGCAGTCTTCAAAAACATTCCTCTCGATACAAAACGCAATTTACGCTCCGCAAGTTAGTCTCGGTGGGCAAAGCTGAAAGATGAAAAAAATTAATCCACAGCCTGTCAGACGCTCGCCTCGCACTCTCGAGAAGGTTAGACACGAGCGTGACGTCGTCCCAACCCCCCGTCGTCCAATATATCGTGGAGATACCACATCGGCCTATACGAGTACGCTCGCCGTACGAATATCCTGCGAGAAAACCTGCGAGTGGATCGCTATGGAGGTTCGAGAGGGTTTGCCATCGAGTTTCCAAACCGCAGCGGTCTGCCAAGTGGGATTCTGGCCGTTCTGCCAACCCGCGGGGGTAACTCGTAACAAAGTCACCAAAGCGGGGAATTACGACTCGGGACCAAGCTCTCTCCCCGGATTCCTCCCACCTTTTTCGTGCGTGCACTAGAGAGAAACAGAGATCGAGAGGAGCCGAGAGAGAGAGAGAGAGAGAGAGAGAGAAGCTCACCCTCAGGAGACATACGGAAGAAATCGCGTACCGTCTTTCTTTTTCCCCAACTCTCGCGTTTAATTGACTCACCGACCATTCTCGGACGACGATAATCGTAAACTCGAAGCGACCCACGGCCGTTTCTCCCCGAACCAAAATATGAGCATTTTTCCTCATCTTGTCCAATTTTGATAATATTCCGGAGATTTGGTATTAACAAATAAACATTTACCTTTCGAGTTTCGCTTTTTCATAGTATGTATAGTTGATATAGGGTTTTTAGCCGTTTGTAATTGTTATACAATCTCTTACTCATCCTCACAAAGGCTCTCCAAGTTACATCGCAAAATTGAAATTTTGAAGGGGATTCTGTTATCCAATTTCTTTGTGTGATAAACGAGAAATGATGATAATACAGTACAATTAGCGCTTCATTGCTTACTGCTCATATGAGTGTCATTTCGAATGATGCGGTATTAAGAGGAAAGAAAAAAGTGAAGTAGCGACAAAGAATACGCGACGCTTGTGTACTAATTAAATTGCTCCTATAATCCCCGCGACTGCGCTTCCCGGAAACAATTGTTTACTGGAACTCTCATCCTGCACCGGTGTGCAATTAAATTTTGATTAAATCGGTGACAGAAGAGGAGTGAGGGACTCCTTGTCGACATTTTGAGCGGATTAACGTACTGCGATTCTAATGATCATCGAGTTCTTCGGGAGATGAAAAAAAGTACTCGTGCGTTAATTACGCGATAAGATAGCGATCTTCCGTCTCGAATTCAGGATCTCAGACTCCAAGAAGCCCACCGTTCCTCTCTTCAACGAGCCAGGACCCTCCGACGTTTTATTTTGACTTTAAATAGCCTTCGTCATTTCTCCCACCTCTTATCAAGTGCATAAAACTTCCCTCTCCGCCCCGGACGTACTTTCTTATCAGCTCGCGCGGATATAATAATCCCGCTCCAATTTTGCACGTAATTTCTCGTATCTCCTCCTCCTTTCATCCCCCTAGCCTTCCTTTGCTGCTTGTAATCCCCGATTCCTTCTTTTTCTCTTTTTTCGTAAAAATTCGCTTTTTTTTCTTCCTTTTCTTATCGCCCGGAATGGATAATTCGATTCGCGCCCCTTACTCTGCTCTCCTCGTTCTCGTTTCAGCGGGCCTTTCTCCTTTTTCGCGTAGGTACGTCGTGCGTCTGCACTTTAGACGAAGGTCTTTGAGTCACTGTCTTCAGCCTCGTCTATGACATTACGAGGTCCTCTTCCAGTCCTCGCTTCCGCCGTACTTCGCCACCTGTCCTATCTTCTGCTAATACCACTAGTGCACTATTAACTACCGCACTAGTACCGCTAACTTGTGCCTTACGACTATCTCGCTCCCACTTCTCGCCCGTATATAATATATATCCGTTTCTCTCGCTCTCGGGCTCTAACTCATTCTCTTTTCGACACGGCGCCTCCCCGGCGAAGCAAAATCTACCGATCCCTTGGAAAATTTAGCACACTCAGCTCCGGGACAACCCCTTCAAAATTCATTTCCGGCAATTTCAGTCGCAGCTTTAACGGGAATTAAACGTGCGATATTAATGCGGAACGTCTTACGTCGTCGGGGAAAGAATAAACGTATTCGGGTTCTAGTTGGATTCAAACAAACTGCGCATTCTCGATTCCCACTTCATACGATTCTTCACATTCTGCTCTCGGTGCTGCGCCGAGAAAAAGTGAATGTGAATCGTGTATTACATATTTATTCATACAATTTTATTTTTATTTTTAAATATTGAACAACCAAATATAAATATCAAATATCTTTCAACTGATAATTTGTATGAACTCTAGATTCGATTGAGAGTACAGTCTGACGAATTTCTCAGCTCAAAGTTAAATAAAAATATCTACTCTCTTCAAAAATGTTAGAGAAAATTAGTCGATACAGAGTTTGCTTCAAAAATCACAGAGCTTTTTGTTGGGCTTTTTTGAGTATTCCCAGTGCGTTTCGTAAAACTTTTTGAGTAAGAGTTACCCACTTTTCACAAACGTTCTTTTAATTTTTTTCGGATGCATATATGTATACTTACTTTCTTGACTTCAATGAATACCGATAAATTCAGCCGCAATAGACGAGCGAATGAACATTTCGATGAGCGTACTTGACAAACATATCTATATCTCGGGCTTTTCGATGCATAACATCGGCCCGGGTGACAGAACGTTTCGAAATTTAATTCGATTTTCACCGCCGTGAAATGTTAACATACGGCCTAATGTTATTATACGCTCCGTCATTAATGTTCAATTATTGATTATATGGTCAACTGGTGCTGATTGTCAGCCGAAATGATTTATTCCTGTTCCATACCGATATTGATAATTTTCACTTTCGCTCTCTTGCGAGTTCGGAAAGTTTTGGAATCTCGTTCCGAGAAAAATATCGCCTATTAGGGGCCATTATCGTAAAAATCTAATCAGTATTTTTTCCCGTTACACTCCCGGACGTGGCGCCTTAAGTTATTTATGTAGATCGAATTATTACGCGATGTTCCGTTAAGAGCCGAACCCCAAATTCCTATGGGAGCGAGCGGGGAGGAGGGCAAGTTTTGACACGGGATACTCTTCTCGAAAAACCACCTAAGAAAATTCCTGCGAAGCAATCGGGTATCAAAGTGCGAAGTCTTGTTCAAAGTTTCGCAGTTGGTTTTCTAATCCAAATAACGAAGCTACTGAAAAAGTTCCGAGACCCTTCGGAACGCAGTCGAAAAATAATAAGAAACCCCTTTTATCGATGCTCCATAAATTTGCAAACGTATAGCGCAGCTTTTGACGGAAGTATTTCGGCGAAAATATTGATAATTCCCGATCAATGCTCGCATTACGCAAATAAGGGTTTCGATATTTCATTATTTCCGTTCACAAAAAAGGAATAATTCGAGAATTTTTTTAACGAGTCTCGAATATCGCGTATATTACTCCGAATAAAACATCCACCAAGAGAATAGAAACGATTTTAATACATCTTCCTAAATTACGAAACTGGCGGTATGTAAAGGATTCTCTTTTTCACGAGAATGCGTTGTAAGCATCGTCAAAGGCCGTAGATGCTCTGAAAGTATTCGCGTAAACAAATACTCGAGGGTACAGGGTACGTATAATCAGAACTGCGGTCCTTTAATGAATATTAACAAACTTATTAGTTTTCGCTGGTCAGTGCGTCGCGTCCAGGGACGCGTTACGCGTTCCAGCGCTGCCCTAATAGCAGTAGTTAATGGCCCAGATTAGAGCCCGCAACGTCTGAGGGACAAGGAACGAAATTGTTATTAACGGTATATGTACACCGGTACGCGAGAGAGCCCTTGTCCTACAACACTCGGGACTCGCAACTCCTGATTTGCGTTGCTCCGATTTCGAGTTTCGACGATTAGTCCAATCAAAATAGACATTTAATCTTCCGAAAATGCGCGAACGAAACACACAAAAGTATAGTACAATCAATGATACAACTTTTCGAACCGCAATATTTCAGGAACAGTGATTCATAAGAATCATTGATTCATTCTTACGATGACGTTTACCGTCAATTAAAAATACAAAAAATAGATACTTTAATTTTGAAACGAGAATAAAAGTTTTTGCAAAATGAAGATTTTTGTATATTTTCTATTTAGAATTTATGCAAGATCAGAACATTTTTTAGCATAATTTGGCTAGGTTGGATCGCGGCTGTTGTCATCTTGTTCCCGTAAATCTCGCGCAGATGAGAGAAAGAGAGAAAGAGAGGAAGTTCACAATGGCCGACAATCGGTCAATGTTACGGCTTCAGAAGCCATCGCGAGGTTGAGTTTATACCGGCGATTAATCATTCGACGATTCGACGACAATGCGAATTATGAACCGGAAATGATCATCGCCAGATGCGTAACGTGGAACGACGTCGACACAATTGCCGCAGGAAAATTTTGAGTAAAAAATTATTCTTGTTTTTCTCTCTCGTCCTAATAATCCTCAGTGACACAGTTTCGATTTTGGCTTTGTCCGCGCAGAGAATACAAATTTATTGAATCTAATTATTGTTCATTTGCACACGTCTAAATAAATAAATTATTAAACAAAATAATTCTTTGAATCGAAAACATTAATTTTACTCCAAGTAACATTCATTCAGAACAAATCATTCATTTCTTTATTAAATTCATTTTTTTATTTAATTATTCATTTTATCGAACGAAATACGTATTCCTATATGTATGGATGAATATTAAATAGCTTCGACAAATTGTTATCTTCAGTGTGTGACAACAGAGTCCGTGAACGAACTGATTTTCGAGACACATGTCCGAACGGATTTACGAAAAATTACACATATAATGGGAAAGTGGCTAATCGATACGTGCACGCGAACGTTGGTGTTTCTGTTAGTTTTTTTTTTTTTCTTTTTTGGCGAAACAGCCGAATTGACGGAAATAGCTGGTGTGCACAATGGTCCGTTCAGACGGTAGTATTTGTCAACGGAGAATGAGGCGATTACACGCTACCAAAAGCGGTCTCTTGTGTGCACCTCTGCCAATACGTGAGTTTGTGTGTACACCTATACCTTCCTGTACATATATACGCAACATGTATACATATATTTATTCGCCGTATATAGCGTGCTTGAAGTATCGCGCCGTAAAGTTTTATTTAATGCGGTGCGAATTTTAACAAAATGAGAAAACCGAACCCGCTAAATTTTCTCAATTAATCACGATAAGTTAATTAATAGAGTTTGCCGAGTAAATGGATACCTGTTATTGATCGAATAATGGATTTAATTACACTTGACTTTTTCATCTTGCCGAATATTTGCGGGGCTTCGAGAAAGTTTAAACTCGAAGCTGAAAATATACAGAAATTGTATATCGTGGTAGGTAAGTCTAAATATAAAAATCCAACAAACATATATTGCTTAGTTTAACTTTGCCTTAAATATTTTTAAAGAAACAAATATCAAGTTCAATTTTGTCTTAGTTCCAAATTATAATTAACATTTTATCGTGATGATTCAAATCATAAATGAGTCTTATTTTCTGACTGGAGATGATTCTGTTCGATAATCATAATCGGTCTCTTACAAAAAGGTAGAGTGATCTTTCTAGAACACCCTGTATCGAGGTATAGTGGTATATATCAGCGATGTTTAATTAGAGGGGAAGTAATCGCGATATGGAAGGTGGTAGGAACGCTGCAACGAGCGAGAGGACGAGAATCGTTGAAAACGGTTATATGGAAACGTATAATCTGCATTTACGAAGTACCGATCTCGGGTCCCGTTATAATAAAGCGCTAATGCATAGATAGAGAGGCAAAAAAAATACAAGTCGATTCCGGAATTCAGAAGATGAATTCCGTACCAATATCTTTTTTCTCCTCCCTCTTCCACCCTCTCGCATTCGTTCTCAATGAATAGGAGAAAAATAGTACAGGTACATGGAAATTTCACTCGATTTAACGCGCCCTATTCTACTGCGAATCACGTTTTTTTCGGCACGTGTATCCGAGCAACTGGAAAATCCAATTACACCTTTTTTTTCTAGTCGAAACTAAATTTTTCTCCTCCCTCTACCTTTCAGGGAATTCCCTACCTCGTCCTCTCGATGTTTATGGGTATTGCGCGACGACAAAGCAATTTCTTTCCGTTCGCGAATCGAAATACCAAATTTCGGACGGCACTGGCAAGAAATCGAGGAAGCAGAGAGTTGGGACGGCCAAGTTTTGACGGCGTTTCGTCAAAACAAAGTATAATTGACTTTGGAACAACCGCTAGACGCCATTAAGTTTTTAATCCCATCGAATTCAGTTCCGTTGAGCCATCTCTGCCGAATCCCTTTTCCTTTTTTTTCGCTCCTCTTCGTTTTCTTTTTTGTTCGCCGAGAGCGAGCACGAATAGACGAAAGGCGAACGCGGTGCGGTGGAGTGAGCGAAGGAGGGATGGAAGATCACGGGAGCTAAGGAACGTTCGCCCGGGACCGGGGCATCGCTTGAACGATCGAGCGCGGTCAGGTAGAAATTTAAGTTCGGCTTTTTCATGAAGTGCTCTCTCTCTCTCTCTCTCTCTCTCTCTCTCTTTTCTTCCTTCTCTATCCTCCGAAGGAAAAGAGCGGTTAGCTCGAAATCGGACGGTCGGTGGCCTGCACTCACGCACCTCGCCACTCCGAGTAACCGCTCCGATCGAACCAATCGAGTAGTAAAAAAAGCCAACTTCCCGCCGAAAATAAAAGATCCGAGTACGGATATACCCTCTTTCTCTCTCTTGAGTGAAATCATAAAAGCCTTGAATTATCGACCTCGTTAATCCGGAATTTTCGAGTGGAGATAGAATACTAGTGATGGAGGTCAGCCTGTGTTCGGACGGAGTTTCTAACGAAACCCCGAAAATTTTAAGCTGTTAGACAACAAATATTCACTAGAATAAACATTATCATATTCTCGGACGCTGGAATGAATTTATTAGTGAATATCTGCAATCCGCTTAGAATCTCTTTTACAGCTTACACGCTGTTGTTGTATTTTTAATAATTAATAGAAATTTTACAATTCAATTCATTTCGAACGCATAACTAGTTTATCGCGATATAAAATAGAGTACGAAGCCTACTAATGATTAGATGTAGTAATAATAATTTAATTAATTTGTAATTACTATACAATACATAAAATAATTCGGATAATGAATTAATAATTGCTCAATTCGATCTAAATGTAAAGCACAGCGTAGTATCTCGCAATTTACAAACACTGTGGATCTTGATGAATTAAAAACGAGACTCAAATTTTGATAAGAATCGCAGTGATACAGGTCGGTATATGTTGGGCAGGAGGGCTTTTTTAGGGTACTCGGCTAAGTCGCACCGTGTATTTCGGGGTTCGCTCTCCAACTCTTGGACATCCATATTCAACGATGGTTCACGCGTATGCACCGAGCTTTCTCTCACATCCGGGAGTAACTAAATGATCGCTTTGTGCGCGCTCGAATGGTATCAACAATTGCACGCACGAGACTGCAAAGGAAGTATCGGTGTTGTGGTACAACGGACATACATCTCGGAATAATTAGAGGAGCTCTTACGATGAGTAGATCCCTTACGGAAAAAAATATAAGTTAAAATATATTTAATAATATACG
>NCVS01002956.1:0-15478 GCA_003055095.1 Goniozus legneri
ATCCTCCAAATTTCAAGATATTTTATCGCGTCGTTTTTTTTTATCAGCCCCGAAAAATCTCCTCCAATTTCCCGTCCGAGAAACTAGTCTAGCCTCTTAAGGAGATTTGGGCGAAACTACAACAAGCACGAACAATGCAAAATTTTTCCTAATTTCTCGTTCGCGAAATATTTACGGTACACGATAATGTTGATTCACAGCAGTATAACAAGTTTTGAAATTGACGGTTGACACATTCATTCTTAAAATAGTTCTATCACGTAGAATTTATTTAAAGCTTATGAATTACAAAAGTTTGACTCGACTCGAACAAGTCCAATATCTACAGGCTTTCCTTAATCGAAAAATTCATTTCCTTAAAAGATTTCCTGGATCTCATTTCGTTGACAAAATGTTCATCGACGAAACAAGAAAAATCTGAACGTATTCCTCAAATTCCAGCGGCGATAAATCTTCGGGTACTTTATGAAATCGGAAATCCGTAAAGTAGATTCGGGAATGGCACGGGTGTTCTTCGCGATACGAAAGTTGGTCCAGTCGTATATTTCACCGTACATATATATTTATATATACCGCGAAGGGGTCAACCGCGAACGAACGGGCTTATAACCTTTCGCGGGGGCGATTTACGGCGGAAGTTATACGCGCTGGGTGCGCGGGCCGATATTTAAAGCGGCAAGACGCCAACTTCCTTTCGCGGCTCGTCGAACATCGCGAGTAACAGCCGTACCGAAATTCGCGCGCAAACTCACCGTGCAACTCTCTCGACCACGCGCGCTTTATTTCCGGGCCCGCGGCTTCGCGCAAACACACAGACCAAAAAATTTTTCCCCCATCCACCCCGCCGTGTTTTTCTTACCGGAAAACGCAATTTTCCGCTACCTGTGGGTCCGGTTTATGACAACAGTCTTTCTCCCTTTCTCTTTTTCCCCCTTTTTCGTCTTTCAAATAGAGAGAATTGTTGAAAATTGGAGCCAGCTATACGAAAGTTCCCTTGTGATTTCGCATTCCGGGACGCGATGAATATTGAAGGCAAAGGGAAGAGAGAATTTATTTTTCCGAACTGGGAAGCCCATATATTGAAGCGAGCAATCGTTTGTGGAGAGAGATTGAGAAACTTAACTCGAATTCTTTTTCCCCGCGACTCGCGCGGAATCCGCGGAATCCGCGTTACCGCCTATTCCTTGCTACACGCTCAACTCGCTTCGTATCGCGGCGAAACTTGCAGAGCCGATTCCGAACTTGTCCACCCACCACCTGTGTTTCACCTGTTCGTGTACTCCTTCGCAAAGCTATCTACAAAATTTGGAAATTCGGGGCGTGAAGTTTAGATCGAGCTGGACGACAAACAGCTGTCTTCGCCTATGTAAACAAACTAAACAACAAAACGTTTCGTATTATCTTTGCTGATTCTTAGTCGAACAAACTTTAGTTTCATTATTGCTAGAGAGATATTTTAAAAATAATAAATTGCTATAAATTTTCATTCAAGTATCGCAATGAAATTATCAAAACTTTCCTTCCACAATAAAAATTCTTTTACATTATTCTGTAGATAATATTTATGGTTCATATAGTCATCCCATTAAACTCCATTCTCAGTTTCGAACCGCTGAAATATTCAACCAATTCAGTTTCTATTCTCACGAAGAATTAACAACCCCCTGCGTCGACCCGAAAAACTTCTCGGAGTTAGAAATTCTTCGGTATCAATATTTTATACTATGCACCTCGTACGAGGATAGTTAGACCGCAAATCCAGAGTTCTCCGTATATCCGTGCGTTATGCGCTGTATAATGGATGCGTGTAACAAGTTTCGTAGCTCCGGTTGCGAGGCTGCAAACGCCAAACAAGACGCCGGGAAACAAATAAAGAGGTTTCCATTTCCTCGCTGTATCGTCCCTCGTATAACCCGAGTCGTGTGTAACGAAGATGATCGAAGTCGCGAAAGCGGGTCAAACTGGCAAGAGACGGTGCGCGAGAGGAAGAGGGAGAAGTTGAATAACCGAACGTCGTAAATATCGAGTTACTATCATTTCCGAGCCCGATTACCTCTGGCAAATCTCGTAAACCCGAGAGGACGTCTCGAGCTTCGTTCGCATGCGAATCGAGAGCAGACTCTGGTCGATAATACTCCGATATTTCTAGACAGCCGATGACGAGAAAGAAATGTAAACACAGACGATCCCTCATGCCGCGCGGAGAAAAATATTCCGGATTCGATGAATTCTGTTTCGGTCGAACAATTTTGTTCATTAACGTGGCTCAAGAAAATATTTATTTCACGATATATAACACGATCAAATTTAATATTTCGACAAGTCGACAAAGATTTGTTCCCGGAATCATATTATCATACAAACAAAAATCTTTCCCTGTACAAGGATCGAAATTTTGCTGAGAGATATATTCTGGGCGGGTCTCGACACGGGGAAATATCGTGCTTGTCGATTTCGTCAATATCCGGACATTTTTTTCCAACAAGAAGAGAGAGAGAGAGAGAGAGAGAGAGAGAGAGAGAGAGAAGAGAAAGCTGAGGGTAAACGACGCGAAATGGGCACCTGGAAAATCTTCAATTAGCATTCATAAGGGCGTCGCGATTCGCAGAGTCTAGCGAGAATGCAAATTCACGAGCGCGTGCGATCGGCGCACAGCCGGCGGTCACGAATTCCCGATTATACGACGATTCGCGCGCGAAAAACAAATTTCGAAAAGGGTATTCACGTTCGTTCCTCTTTTTTCTCCCGTTCCTCGCCGTGAAATCGCGTTAACGAAGGAAGAGAACCGTTCGGGCGGGTATACCGCCGCGAATTTCTATTAGTCGAGATCGACGGGGATAAACGACGGAGATGGCCGCGGAGAGAGGATCTCCTTGTAAGAACGGACAAATAAAACCGCGACAGGACGAATGGTAATGTCCGTAGCGGGATGCAAATGCGCTTCTCGACGCGAGAGGGAGAGAGAGAGAGAGAGAGAGAGAGAGAGCTCGGCTATTCAGAAATATGCATTTTCCGCGTCTCAGCCGGGGGCGATAATGTATGGCAGATGTCTGGAACGGAATATCGAGTGCCTGTGTATTTCCCGACGAGCGAAATCGCGCTCGTCCGTCTTCATTAATTAACCCATTAAATCTCGCCGGAGAGCGTGGATATTAATTTGTTACATTAGCTACTACGGATATAATTAGTGACGGAAGACTGGTATATTATATCGCTTTGTCATCGCGGAAAATCCGAAACCGAAACGCGAATCGAAGCGTTTATACGGCCAGGATTTTCGTCGAGCTTCGCAGCTAGCTGGAAAGTGATTTTCCTGGGGAATGAGGTAAAAGAGGAGGGAAAAAAATCGTACTCTTAAGGGTCGGTGAAATAAAAGAAAGAGGTGGGTTGGAAAGAGGAAAGAAAACTCCTAAGTTCGTTAATAAGGTCTCGAAGTCGATTCGACGTACTTGTACCTCGTTTGCGGAGAAAAATGCATTTCTAATTGGATTATCGAATTTTGATAACACTCGCCGTATATGGTTTTCGCGCGAGACTCGATTCGCGAAATGAGTTGAAACTTATCGCGCCAACGAACATACGGAATTTTGCGCAATCGCGATATTTACATTCGGTTAGCGTGTCTTTAAAGTTTTATTTAAGAAGTCGATAGATCCATACCCA
This sequence comes from Goniozus legneri, assembly GCA_003055095.1. Taxonomy (NCBI): domain Eukaryota; kingdom Metazoa; phylum Arthropoda; class Insecta; order Hymenoptera; family Bethylidae; genus Goniozus; species Goniozus legneri. The sequence goes on from NCVS01002956.1 coordinate 3,664, forward strand.
ACTCGATTCTTTCTTGAATTACGAATAACCTACAATCGAAACCTACTCGAGAGTAAACACTCGCGATCGACAAATTTTTCCAATCAGAAACAACTTGTGTACAAACGAAGACTGAATTAAATTAACTGTCTCACCCTATTTGCCCTACAAAAGAACATTTTTTCGCTAAATTCTGGCGAATATCGTGTATATAAATTCCGGGACACTTCGTATACGAATTTTTTCTCAAAACAAAAGGGAGGAGCAAAAAGAGTAGGGGCGGGAGAGCGAGAGGGAAAATTCCAGCAATTCTCGACGCGCCGAGGCGATTACAATTCGCGGTCATGCAAATGCACTCTTATCGACTCGACTTCTCGGAATGCGGCTCAGCGGGCGCAGAAGGCGCCTGGGGCGGGGGGAGTGAGGGGGAGGATGCATTCGAAATCGCGGCCGATCGATTCGTAACGCGCATCGATATCGTCAAGATGGCTCTCCCGCGAACTTCGCTCGGTATTTCTCCAATTCCGTCGCGAGACGCGCTCTCGATTCTCTTCCGCCTCGCAGCCGAGAGGCCAGCCCCTCAGTATTTTCCCACCGGTGAAAATTCGCCATCGAATTTCGCCCTCGCGTTCCACTTCGACGACCTCCACCCCCTCGGCACTCTTTTACCGTCGATGTCCCTACTTTATGAAACTTCATTCCTGTCGATGTTCGCGAGTCTGTGTCGTCATTCAGGGCTCGTTTCGAAGAGTGACTCTTATTTAGAAGTAACACTGAGTTGTGACACCTCGTGGGGGAAATTAAACTAATAGTAGTTTATACAACCGAGTTAGTATATAAAGTTTTATTCATCAGTTCTACTATATCACTATACTTTAAAAACTTTAAGCTGTTACTGTTATTAATCGCTTAATTAGACCACTACAATCTCAAATTTAGAATCCTAATCTACTTCTATAATTCATATTGTTTGATAATACTGTCCTATAATTTGCTGCGTTCAAATAATAAGCATAAATATTTCTCTTGCTCTCCCCTTTGGAGTGCAAAGAGTTGCCTTCTGCGTTTCGCTTCCCGTTTTTACCCCTCTTAGTCTCGCGAAACAGCGAGCGATTTTTCATCTCGCGAGGGAGCGCGAAAATTCTCGAAAATCCCGACGGAAAATGGAAACTCCGACTGATAACTCCCTTGCGTCGAGAAATATGTAATTCGCGAAAGCTGGTTACGGCACTATCCCGGGGAAAATAATTAATCATCCTGGCGATATGTAAGTACAAAAGTCGCTGAGATGTGAGAAAAAATACAGATTTCGAGCTGACATCTCTTTAATGGGGGCGCTAATTAATCACACAACGCGATAATGTAATTTCGGGGTGGGGAGAAGATTATTCATTCGCAGCGAGGAAAATCAGTCTGGAAATCGGATCATAGTGCCCTTTCTCCCTCTCTCTCTCCCTCTCTCTCTCTCTCTCTCTCTCTCCCACTTCGTAAATAAAGACCGAAACAAAAAGAGGAGTCACCTGCGTTGAGTCTGGAGGAGATTTACGATGTGTTTTTTGTACCGACAACACTTTTTACCTCGCTATAGCACTCGACAATAGAAGAAGGGACCTCGCACGTGCGTTTAGAATTTTCACTCCCTTTTTTCTCTGCGCAAAGTTGTTTTTCCCTCTCTCTCGCGTTTTTTTTCTCATCGCGAAATACGAGGATCTCCATGCGAGGGAGAAAACACTCGGTGGATAATGGATCTCGAATATTACAAAAAAAAACTGCAAATGAACTTAATAACCCCTGTCGTAAAATTGCAATCTTTCCATTCTACTCTCCTATCGCCTGTGACAAATGAAAAACGACTGGGATTATTTAGGTTGACGCGGGGCCTTGGTTTGTATATCACGTCCGATCGCTTGTAAAACTCGTGAAGTAACGCCAACTCGAAGGACCCTAGCATTCAGGGACGTACATAGCTAAAGTGTTATACTGATAACTGTCGGTCTTCCATTCCGTGCTAGAGTCGCTCGATTCTGTCCGGAGTGCATCTTTAAATCATAAAACAAACATTGTACGGTGACAGTGAGGAATTTATCGTCGAATTATCGAACGCTCGCGTGTATGTGTTAAAAAAATATTCTGAAACATAAATACCTCGTGATGAAAATTAGCTGAATAGCTGAACGTTCGCGCGTATACCAATATAAGATTATCTCGTAAGACAATACACGTCTCGCGGAGTATCGGAATATCCTTCCGACAATAACCGTATTATTCCAAGTAGATAATTATTCCTAAATAACAACCATAATTCGAGTATGTATTACCAGCTATTCCCAGGAACTGTTATAATCATTGGTTGAGCTTAAAATCGCATTAAACGATTACCGATATAACCGAGGCACACATATAATATATCATAGATGTGCCGAATCGGGTCCATCGTCTTTCAGCCCGTCAGACCGCTACTAATTATCGGCTACCGGCGTCCCACATCGAGTGAGGCCGGTATTCTAGCTCGGCCACCGGATCACTCTATTAATCGCCGATAGAGTACCGATATCGAGTTAGATGGTAATACCCGAAATTGTCGAAGCTCGTGCGCGCGCATATTTTCCATCTCTCGATTAATTTTTCAATTTCTTATCTCACGAAATTTGAGAGATTGAACAAAAGTCATCACTCACGTACGTTATTCACCTGGGTATAAATTTATCACTCTATTGATTCTCCTAGAACACTTATTGGCCAATTCAAAATTGAAATTCGAATGTTCAGAATAGAATCGGAGATGTGAGAGAACTAAAGGAGCTCAGAGAATTAGTTATAAAGTAAAAAGAGAAGGATCAGTTAGTTCGAATTATAGATTAGATAACATTGAACTAGATTGGTATCCAAGAAAATAATAAGAGGATGCATAAAACTAATGAAGAATTAAAAATTCATCAGGTATTGATTTTTCAAAACGTTATATCTCATTCAGCAAAAAATATTGATTCCTCTTGGACAGAAACCGTCAAACGTGCACCGGGTCAATATTCGTACACGATCCGTGTTGACGAGCAGCAAATAAGCCATTTGGCGCTCCTAATTACGGCCGCCAAGTATCCGTCCTGATTCGGTTTAAGGATCGCGAATCAGCCAGAAGCTCACCTTTGGGCGCGATCTAACGACCCTTCGTCGATCGCCACTGCCAATCAAAGGGCCTTTAATCGGATCGTAAATCGAGCTCCGATAGTCGTAATTAGCCAATTGAGTTTCAGCTACGGGCATTTGGAAATGCGCATTCGGTTTTTCTGCGGGTTTTGAAGGAAATTCACTCCTATTGATAGTTTTTACGGAAAAATTTATTTGGGGCTTTCATGCAATTGACAAAATGTTGTGAAATTCTGAAAAATATGTTCTTTTCTCTATACTACAAAACTGTGAACTAATGATAACTGACTATAACTTTTTAACTATATTAGTATACTTGAAATAGAAATTTGACTATTTTTTCATACATTGGAAATACAAGAAACAAATTTTTTTTCTTGTGTATTCACCAATTTTGATGAACAAAAATAGTAAAATTATTAGTAAACCACACCATCGATTTCTCAGAACGTGAGATTCACATTACTTTTACTACGGCCTCAAAATTTGGATTCGTGCGCGAACTTTACCTCTCGATCCCTTCCCAACTCCCTCGGAGTTTTGTCTAGTCCGATAGAGCGAGTTATCGAGAGAGAAGAGTTTCCCTGACAAAACTTACGGCCTCGGGGGTTATAAATGACGAATCCAGGCGACTCAGCGCGTATACAAACTACCCTTTAATAATTAAAATAGTTGTCGTCGTAGTTTCCCCGTAGAACACTCGGCGCGAAAACTTGCCGGGGCGCTCTTCGCCAGCTCTCGCGTCTCCTCGCGTCACGACTATCCTTATTAATGACCGTTTTTTGCGCGGACGGGTAACGTCGTTTCGTTGACAGTTCTGAGATATTACGTGTAATCGAGTTTAAAGCCATTTTTCTTTCCCCTCGACGCAGCCGAGGCGCAGTTGGGAAAGCAGAGCATCCTCGAATTTCGCACGCTCCACGTGGGCGGCTACCTGCACGCTGGCGAGGACCTGCCGCACTTCGTCGGACAACTCCAGCAGATCTGGTTCAACGGCTACCCCTACCTGGAGATGGCTCGCAGCGCTGGGAGCCATCAGGCCTCTCATCAGGGTGTCACGCCTATCATCAGGGTCACTGGGAAATTCGGCAAGAGGAACCATCCGGTTCATCACCCGGTGACGTTCACGTCGAAGCACACCTTCGTCGGCCTCCCCGTTCTCAAGGCCTACGTGGAGACTAATATTTACTTCCAAGTAAGTAATTTTGTGTGTGAAACAAATAGAACGAAATTTGATTCACAAACTTAATAGCATGTGATTTTTATTACAGAAAGGTAAATCCAAAGTTTTACGCATTTTATGATAAAAATTTGAATGATAAATAATGATTATTGAAGGATTCATTGAATATTCATGAAGTTGAGTACTGTTTTAACAGCACTCTATAGACGGAATTTGCCGGGGAGTTTGAAAAACATTGTTCAACGCGTTATCGATGAGTTTAGTGTTAATACAGGAATTCCAGCGTCGAATAATAAAGCCTCTCTTGAAAATAGCGAAAGAGAGTTTTCATCAAAACGGGAAACAAATGAAACGATATAAAACATTTGGCGAATAAATTTCTATGCGTTCCGAGCGTTTTCGGATCGGAATTCCGAGTTATTTCGAATTTTGTTAATACAAACAGAGTTTTATATTGTTGTTCGCGGTCCGTTCACTTCGATTAAAAAATATGTTACCTCGCGCGTGAGTCAATAATCCACAACTCGTTGTTTACGAGTCAAACGCGTCCTCGAACGAATTTCCGTCGCGCGTTCAATATTTCCCATTGGCCGGCTCGTAATGATTGTCTAATGCCCGTACAATGCTCTATGATTTTCAGCGATACCCCGCGGTTATTCTTTTTTCTCTGCCTCGATTTATCAGAACGCGGGTACACGCACGAGCTGACCACTCGCATCCCGTTTTAACAGACCGCGCACGCGCAACGGCATAAAGCCGCGGCTGTTTCGACTTTTGCAATCAAATGCGTGATAATGACATTCGCGGGCACGAACAATTTCGAAGCGGTAGGAGATATACGCGCTGTATAATTCGAATGGAACGGGCCTGGGAATGAGAATGTAAATCCGGGCGCATTAACTTCATCCGCAGATATCAACCCGGATATATATATATATATATATTTTTATATACAGGGTGTACTAAAATGAACATCTGTTCTTTAAATAAGAAGCAGAAGATGAAATTTCACAGTTAAAAATCTTCAGCAATTTTTAAACTAAAAAATTCTATTTTGTTTTTTAAACAAAATTGGTTAGATTGTAATTTCTCGAGAGACGAAATTTATTTGTCGACACTCTGTATGTAGGCAACGATGTGAAAAATGAATTAAATGCAAACATCAATAGATTGGTATCGCAACGAAAATTACCGTAGCTCGAGTGGAAACGAGTCCAGGCAAATCACAGAATTTGCTAGTGCCGGCTGTTTCGCAAGTTTCCCCTACCTAGTAATTAACCCCACGGCACTTGGCGTAATTTAAATTCGCGCCAGGGTTACCTGGAGGTTGGAGAGGTGATATAACTTATAAGTGCCGCTCACAAAAGAGATACGACCCCCTGTCAGAGTTTACTCTCCTCAGAAACGAGCTTGAATTCTTCTCTGGGTGTCGTAAACAATTTGAGAAAAAGGTTTTAAAACTGAGGTTATAACTGTCTTAAATTATAGTACACTCCAAATAATGTTGAATATTTTCTTGGTCTCGAGAAAAAGAAAAAAAGAAGAAAAATTATTTTTATTATAAAAATTTTCAAACCCCTGTTAATTAACGCGTGGAACACAGGACAACCTCGTTCTCATATTCGAACGATTAAAAATTCACCGTTACTGTCAAAATTTCTCAACTGACATTCTTATTCCCGTTTCTTCCCTAGTGGGTATGAATTTAACTTTGGCTTTTCTTCGCAGTTCAAAACGAGAGAAGCGAACGGCCTGATATTGTACAATGCCGGACGGGAGCGTGACTTCATCGCGGTCGAGCTGGTGAACGGTCACGTGCATTACGTGTTCGATCTTGGCGACGGTCCGGTGAGAGTGAGGGACACCTCGAAGCAGAAGCTGAACGATGGTAACTGGCACTCGGTCAGCATCGGCAGGCCCGCGCCCAAGAGGCATACGCTGGCGGTCGACGATCACGTAGCGGCCGTTAACAGCCAGGGCAGCAACGAGAACCTCGATCTCGACGGCATACTTTATATAGGTCAGTTTCGACCCGTCAAAATTCGATCATCCAGTTTGCTCTTTCGCTGTCGAGCCAGAGTACTCTGAAGAAAAAAGTTTTTAGAATCTCGTTTACTTCGGTATAAATATTTTTGACCTTGTTGAAAGAAAATCTGTAAAAAAGGAATTCAGTCGATGGGTATTATATTCAAAAAGATTTTTAATAGGTTTGTTTTTTTATAAGTTATTTGTCTTGAGTCTGTAAAAAATATCAAAGAAGAATGGAATTTAAATCTCGGTATACCTAAAATTCCAGTTCGGTCGTATATCGTGCTCGGGAAAAGAAAAATATCGATGATACACATTGACGTAAGAACGACACTGAAAAATCGCTTTTTTCGTTTAATTGGCGCGCGTCATCGGGGGTTGAAAAAAATCGGAGAGATAACGAAAAAAATGCCGTCGGGCACGTGTCGATTACACTTGTTTGGCCTCCCGAAACTTCCAATTCTCGCCCGCGATGGAACGATTAATCGAAATCTATTGGATTCCTTTCTCTTTTTCACGAGGGAAAGAGAGAAAACTTGATGGAAAAAAATATCTTTTTTTTTCATTTACTACACATCTCGAAAAAACGGGATGAAATAGGCGCGATTGAATTTCGTTACGAACGTCGATCAAACGGCATCGAGTCAAAGTAAGTCCTGTTGCTGGGAACGAAATGGAATACTTCAATCGCACCCTCGAGAGCGAGGGAGCGAGAGAGAAATATTTATTGCTTTTTTCGAGCTCGCTTCGCTGTACCAGCAGCACTAAAATCGACATTGTCGACTTTCCGCAGGAGGCGTGGAGAAGTCGCAATACGCTCTGCTGCCGAAACAAATATTGAGCAGACACGGTTTCGAGGGCTGCCTGGCATCGTTGGATCTCAGTGGCGAGAGCATCGATCTCATCTCGGATGCCGTTGTTCCCAGCTCGATGGTCGACACCGGATGTGACGTACACACGAATCAGCATCTAGGCAAGACCTGCACGCACGACCTATGCGCCAATCACGGCACGTGCGTCCAGCAATGGAATAGTTACACCTGCGACTGCGATATGACCAGCTTCACAGGGCCTACTTGCAACGACGGTAACTGCATATGAGATTGCTCTGGAATCTAGCGAAATCACCGTGAATGGAATCTGTATTGTTGGAACAGTCGGATTACATAGTACAAAATTTATCGAATGAGAGTGTTCGCTCGAATACTGCCAAAAAATGATTGCATACCTAACTCGATTGGTTAATCGTTTAAAAGAGAATTGTATTGATTTATCTGGAATCCAGTAAAATCGATGAAAAAAATTTTGAATAAATGAAATGACTCGAATACTGTCAGAAAAATATTTAGTGAAACGAGATCAAATCAGTAATAAGAAGAGAATAATGCTTCCTCCAATTATCCAAATATATTTTTAGCACTATTTAATTGAACACTTAATTTTTCGATAATATCTTCACTTTTTCTGCTTTGAGTATCGATTGCCAATGTTATATAATGTATTTTCACAGTACTTCTTTGTAATTCGAGTTTCAAAATCGAATAATTACACTTTGTTGCACCGGGTCGATTAGTCGATTAATATATTTTCCTCGAATTTTCAGAATCCGTTGCTTATGAATTCGGAGCCGGACGTGGAATCGTTACGTACACCTTCCCACCGGAACGCAGACCGGAAATGAAGAGAGATACAGTCGCGATGGGTTTTGCGACCAGCACGAACGACGCTGTCCTGCTCAGGATAGAATCGGCGTCGAGCAATGATTACTTGGAAATTGAAATCGTCAGTGTATAAATTTAATCTCTCGATTATAAAATCTCCCTCGACGAATGTTTAATCACAATAAAACTTTTCAGGTCGAAGGAAACGTATTCGCCGTTTATAACATGGGAACGAATGATCACCCGATCGGAGAAGTTGGCGTTAAAGTCAACGATAATCAGTATCACGTAATCCGATTCACGAGGAATGGCGCGAACAGTACTCTCCAAGTTGATGATTACAATCTCCAATCGAACCATCCGTCTGGTAAGTGGATCATTCGACTAACAATGTTTTGAAAAATCATTCAGATAATTGAGAAGCACTCGATACGGAAAATAATCCCAATGCGCGGAGTAGAGGAGATCCGCAGACGATAAAAGTCAACACACGACTGTGCGTCGAGCACTCTTGTCTGCTTTTACGACCTCGGAGCGAAGGAACGAAGGCACGCTATGGGAAACAACTTTCATTGGTCGATGGAGCCCACGTGCTCCGCTATTATTCGTATTCACGGTCGTCGGCTTCGTGCTATTGAGAAAATGCAATGACGATTCCTTCGATGAGAACGTACAGAGAAAAGGATTTCTTTAAATTTAATTAATTTCATTATAGTAAAATGGATTTGTTCAACAGGATGTTTATTTTGTTGAAAAAAAAAACATTATTATTTTCAATTTTAAAAAATTGATCAATTAAAATCAATATGAATTCATTTTAATATTTAAACAACTATGAAATAAAATCAACAGAAAACTTGTTGAATTAACGGAATGAATTTGTAATCTAAAGGACCTTTTTTCTGTACATAAACTCTAAGCAGTAGCCGGCTGTTGATAGGCATGCACTACCTGCTGAGGGGTTCACTCTGGTCCCTTTTTCCCTCTCAGAAGTGTCCTAAAATTCTTTCAAGAATTCACCTCCTAATAGTTCATATTCTTCTAATCTCAAAATCCGAGATAATTGGTCTAAACATTTTATACAATTGATGAAGCGTAATCGCAAACTACCATCTTCGCGTTCTATAACTCTGATATATTTTCCACGTCTAATTAATGCGCCTTTTGAAGCTTGCTGAAGCATAAGAAGAAATTTTTAACGATTGTCAGAAAAGTGGTACTTCTACTTCCATGTATATTCTAAAATCCCAATACTATTTCTCAAAATGTTGATTTCTATATTTACTTTTGATATGCGTGACCTCAAAATTTAGAAATATAATGAAGAATCGATGAGCTATTGTCAAACTCTATGATACTTGAGCGATGTAGTGGTTTAGAATTTGTCACAGAAAATAACACACCAATAAATACCACGGTATTCTCCTCACTAAGAAACCATGGGATGTAGAGCTCAGAGCTCCTGCAGGCTTACCTCTTGAGGTACCTGCTTCAGGATCTCGGAAAAATCTTCTGGAAAAGATACCTATTTTCGTCTTCTGCATTCCTGTTGAAAAAATGCGAGATAATGAGATCATTTAGTTGTGGTTTCACGGATATATTTCATGTAATGTGATCGTTAACACGAATTTCATGCTAACGCCTCATCTGTACAAATCATTGACTCCTGTAAATATTTTGAAAATTAGTTTTCTCTAGTTTAAATACCCGAGGGATACGTCGTTACTACGATTGAAAAGAAAACTTTCAGAAAACCTCCTTAGCCCTTCTACTTTCCCTACAATTTGTGGTTTCTTGTTAAGAGCGTACCAAAAGCAACAACCAAAATACTATGTTGAGATCTTTATTTTAAGTGAAAATCCGTTGTAGTTGGTAAGAGTTTAAAATATTAACCAAACTGTAAAGAGGAGATGCATCCTCTAACATCCATATACATTCCTGTTCTCTCATAACTTCGTAATTAGCCCTAGGGGGAGGCTTTTCTTAGAAGAATTATGGTTAGTTCTTCGGTTTTCCACTAGAACTACTGCACATAAAAATCGTTTAAAAATATTTCAAGATAGAATACTTCCAGTAAAATCTATATCCCTGATGCCTCTGTCACGCTTGAGTCAAATTTCCTTTCTTCCAAAATTCTCCTCAACTCAAGAAGTATAGGTACTCGCATTCCTACTCTCCTAGTGAAAATCTTGTAATCGATACCCTACAGAAAGAAAATCTCATTTATATGACAAAGAAAGACACTAATACATTTTAATTTTTGGCTTCCGTGTCAACACGCAGCTGCGAGCCACGTGTTACAAAACTTGTCAAGTTATCGTTACACAAGTAATGATAACCCTATTTCTTTGGAAATAGGGCTCTGAGAGCAGAGCTCTGTTGGGAAAGAAAATTCTAACTCCGCCTCTTTAAAAAAGGCAGTGCACGCAATTGCAGAGGAAAACTCGTATACGTCTTTTAATTTATAAGTCCCGTTTTCACCTACGAAAAGGAAAATTCGAAAAAGCGAAACGCTACACAAACACAGAAAGGAACTACATCGACAGGAATGCCACGTTATTTTTCTACCACGAGGGCAATGTACTCTTCCCCCAAAGCAAACTTATCTATGTCGTTAAATTTCTAGTCCTCTTTTCCATTTTATACGAAAAATGACAGTCAGAATGAAATTAGATCAAAATCCAATGAAATATTTGGATTGAAATACAGTTTGTACACTCGTTTCAAAAGAGCATTATGCTCTATTGTAATTTTCACTTTTTCCAAGACATCGTCAAACGTGTGTATTTCCCGTGACCTTTCAAAAAGTTAGGAGGAATTTTAATTTTTCGAATGCCGTCGGGAAAAGTGGAGCAAATTAAAGGTGTAAATGAGTTTTTCGCTGCACCAAGCGCATAACGTTTTCTGCACGAAGCGATTACCTATTGGTGGAAAGAAAAAAAAAGTCCAAAAAAAGGAATGGGCTTTCGGTGCAGTGGAAAATTCATCTACATCTTCGGTTTTATGTGTCCCTCATTAGTCGGTCACGGTGTCCGGATAATTATAGTTCTAGGAAAATTCTCGAAACGGTATCTCCCCTCCCGGGCAAGCCCTGCACTCAGCTGCAGTCGAAAAACTCATTTACTTTCTTCAACTTATATGTTCCGTTCACCGATCCAAAATGCATTTGGAAAAATCAAAAGTCGGAAAATAACTCGTTGGGAAAATTACAGGCTTAATGATAATATTCTGTCGATCTGGAGGGTACGATTTTTACCTCAGTGGAAAAGAAAACTGAGAACATGAAAAACGTATTCTCCATGAGTATAGAAGAGTCGTGCACTTAAGTGTAGTGAAAAACTTGTCTATTCCTTCGAACTTCTGCTCTCCGTTTCATTTTGACCCACATTTCGGAAAAGTCAAGGTCAGAAAAATTTTTTAGATAGGCCCTGCACTCGGCTGCAACGGAAACATTGCCTACTTCTTCAAATTTCTATTTTCCCTATACTAAATCAAAATGCGTTTGGAAAAGTCAGAATTCAAATAGCGGAAGTAAATATATACGACCTGCATTCCGCATAGGAAAACTCAGTTACACCTTCAAAACTATATTCCCCGTTCACTTATTTGCTGTAGATCGGGAAAATTCAAAAAACTCTTTATTGTGATGAATATGGGTTCGAGAGATAGACGCGGTCCCGATAGGAAAACTCGCCCCTCCACTAAGAACGAAGTCTATGTACCTAGGCCGTATCAATAGTCGGAACCTAGAAGGTCCTGCAATCAGTTGCAGTGGGAAAATCGTCTACTTCTTAAAATTCCTATTCTCCGTATACTA
>NCVS01002957.1:0-10656 GCA_003055095.1 Goniozus legneri
CAATGCCAATGCCAATGCTAACGCTGGATCAGGTGGAAAGGGCGGATCCAGTGCTGGGGCGAGTTCCAGCGCTAACGCGAAAGCTAATTCCGGATTGGATAGCGGTTTTAATGCTATCAGCCAGTCTTCTGCCGAAGCAAATGCTTTGAGTCATGCTGGCACTGGCGGTGGTTCTAGTGCCGATGCAGCTGCCATAGCTTCAGCTTTAGCTGCTTCTATTTCGAAGTATAATGATAAGGGTGGTTCTTCCGGTATGTATATCGGTACAATCTCGAAAGATATGAAACACCATGGAGGTTCTGGTAGCAATTCTGCTGCCAATGCTTTCGCTAGTTCAGGTGCTTATAGCTCCGCTAATAATGGTGGTTCAGGAAGCAATGCAGCTGCCGGGGCATCGGCTGTTAGTCAATCTGATGCAAATGATTATTCTTGGTATTATGGTGGATCGAAAAAATCACACTCAGCCGCTGATGCTTCTGCATCGTCATCTGCGCAGTCTGGATCTTCAGGGGACGGCAATTCAAATGCTTTCGCTAATGCGCAAGCAGCCGCTGATTCTGGATCCTCAACATATGATGGTAAAGGCATAGGATCCGCAATGTCTAGTGCATCTTCACATGCTAGTGCTAGTAGTGATACGCATAATTTCTGGGGATAATTTCAAATACTAAAATTATTTTTTATCAATAATTTATTGATTTGTATGTTACAATTATCGATTTTTATTTACAAACAAATTCTTTTTGATATGTTGAATGAAATTATGTGGGCTACGACAAGTTTTATGCATACGTTTTCCATTTTTATTGTTTTTTTTGCATATTTTCCACGCTTAAATAAAAATTAATGTGTAATCTACATTACAATGTTGATTGAACCTCGTATCTTACTTAGAGTCAGCAACATTCTCACATATGTGAAAATTCCGAGTAAAATTTGTGTTACAGTGAATGAATTTGAAGTCATAAAGACGATAGGTGCATGACAGTATCTTGAATACGAATTAAAAAATCGTGAAAAGCGAAATGAACTGCAATAAATGTTTCGAATAATTAAATTTATGTTAAAACGCCTTTTGTTTCTAATAAATGTTAATATTAAAGAAATTATGATGTGTTATTTTTAAAGTAAGTCATTCTTCAAGATTTTGGTTATCGATCCAAAACATTTACTGGAATCGTCGTTTTAAAAACGAAAAGAATTAGTCAAATACGTATTCTCTGTAACAAGAATACCTATCCGTAAATCGCTTCCTCGTTACCAACGCGATCGAATTATCTGGGTGTGACTTCAATTGATGCCTCCGCGTTCTTTGAAAGGTTGAGATTTACGTTAGTGTGTACATATTATGATGCTATTAATATGTGAGGCAAGAGCGGACGAATACACCTACGAATATATCAACTTAATGCTGAGATCGGTAACTTCTCTGTTGCGTTCATGTGAGTTAAATACGGACAAGTGCAAGCGTACCGAAGAAGTAATCCGATGCCCATGTTTACACTGTCGCGATGTGATTTTATTTAGAACGCTTATGTGGATACAGATGATACCATGGTACGTGAAACAAAATTCATATACATGCTTTGTTTCATGTGGCAATCACACGTTCAAGACAATGTCTATGAAAATCTTTCGTTGAATTCTCAGCTGGTATAGTTCTACCTATTATTTCGAAAACAAAAAACATTTCGATATCAATTCGGGGAGGGAAAAATAGCTTTCCTCGTTTAGACGTAAACCCAAGTGCGCGGATATTGACTGCGATTCGCTTTTTCGCTTAGAGATGAGAATGAAGGAGAAGAAGATAGCGACGGAAGATGTTCCCGAACGAAAGGCGGAAGGGGCGAACAACAATGGCCGTGAATATACCGCTTACTACCTCGTCATCGGAGAAGCGAGCGAGCACGGGTATGCCTGTTTCACAATGGGAGTATTCCCGTTCGAATATCGCCAGCAAAAACGTAAAAAGCTCGCGCCTCTCCGACTTTTCTTTCTTTCTCTTTCTCGTTCCCCCTCGCCCTCGGGCCATACACACGAGATACATCGCGGCTGAACTTTGGCCGCGTGTGCGCGGCTTTATTTCGACTCGGCATGCCGTGTGCGCTAGCCGGCTATATCAGAAAGCAACAGAGAGCTAAGCGTGGGCCCGGATTTAACCCCGTGAATCGATCGAAACCGCCCGGAGGTGGCCGTGCGCAGCGCGCAGAGCCGGGTTCGCGTTATCACTTGAAGTCTCGCGAGACGCCGCTATTCCGCGTCTTGAGAAATAACCGCGCAGGGTTCGAACTCGTCTATACGTATTTATTTAAAAATCGTAATAATGTAGAAATGAATTTTCAATAGTAGAATAAATCAGATGGGTACGAAGTACGGCTTTGCTGCATGAGACTTTTATCTCTAGCGCGATCTTATTTCAGTTCTGTTGGCGCGTGGTACAGTAGCGGAGTGTAAATTTTAGCGGCACAGTTTATTATCGCTCCACGACGACCGTCGTAACACGGCTTTTGTGTATACCTACAGAAACACTCGAGCGAGGCAAACGCCCTCTCCGTTATACCCGTACCACGTGGCTGTTCCTTTAGGGAACCATATAGTCGAGCTGTGTGATCACCAAAGAGCCGAACCAACCACCCTGCCCGAGTCGGTACTCGCCACTCCGTCCATACATCATTCGATATGTATGCACGTCTCACGACAGTTCCGAACGATCATTAACTTTCGGCACGGAAAATACCGACGACAGCCGAGAATTAAGATCGTGGAGAGCGCGTACGCGGACGATTTCGCACGCATTCATCGTCCGCCGATACGTCGAGATGATTGAACACAGACTGGGATTGTTTTCGTCGATGAAATATGTGTCGCGATTGATTCTTTATGTGGGTTGATAAAATACGCGACGCAGCGTCGGACATTTAAACATCTGGTACTCAATCACGCGTAAAATCAACCTAAATTCACGTAATTCGGGATTACAGGCATAACGTGGTACACAAGAGTGTATCGTGATTTTCGCGCAAACCCGTGTCTCTTGTGAATAGAATAACGTCATTGACATGAAAAAATTGTATCAATAACTACTGATTACGTAATAATTGATCGGTTAATTACAAAATATGGTTCTGTTTGTTACCATCGAATCATTGCCTACATCACAATCTTATATGAACATATATATGAGATAATCAATCGTGTGTACGTGTACAGAAACTTGTACTTTATCGAAACAATATCAAAATATCGTCAATTTTTGTAGTATATATTATCAGTGCAAGTGATTATTTTTTGTTCGTTTTCGAACTATATCGATGCCAGGTGAATCAAAGCTTCGTAAAAATGCGTCACTTACACGATCGATTGTGAGAAAGCATCGGATAGTCGAATTGCCGATGGAGGGTATGGTGGATTGAATAGAAATTTAATATCAACGACTAAAAGGGAATAGATGACAAATAAAGATGATTATCAAACGAAAATTGAACAAAACGATATAATTTTCTACGAAAACAACTGTTTGGTTTTATTTCCTCCCTTTAATCGGGAAAAATTCACAAATACAAGTGCTCTTGTTACTTCCCTGTTTACAAAGGAACAATAGTATTATGCGTCCACAAAGACGGTAGCACTCTGTAAAACGGAATTACGAAACCGTCTTATCGCGCGAAGTAACCCCGCGCGCTAAAAGGTGCGAACGTAATTCCGAAACGTTCTCTCGGCGGTGACTGCTTTGTCCCTTAGACGAAGAGCATTCTTTTATTTCGCTTGCTAATTCCCGAAGTAGTACAAGGCGGTATTAAAAAACAAACTGTACGACCCCTAACCCGAGTTCATTCTTTGGCAGATAAGAAGAGGAGAGAGAGAGAGAGAGAGAGAGAGAGAGAGAGAGTCGGTGACTGAGTAATTGATAGAAACACGATTCGCCAGCGATATTCCGATTTCGCGTTACAAGGCTGCTCGTATGGCTGCGAGCACGAATAAGGTGGATGCGAAACGGTTTGCTCATAGAGAGCCGAGTGGGGCGAAAAGGAGAGGAGAGAAGAGAGAGGGGTTGGTATAATGGCCAGAGTAGCTACAGCTTGGGTAGTGCAAACGGGGAAATACGGCATTCACCGGCAAACTCTCAATAAGACACGATGCGCGGTCGCGAAGTAGCGCTCTGACTGCCGCGAATGGCACTCCGGCATTTCGCATTCGTTATCGTCGGCTTACGGCACTCCATTACGTCGCGTGCGCGCACCGCCGTGAGCTTTCAAGGAATGAACGAGAGAGGAAGAAAGAGAGACAGAGAGGTAAAGAGAAAGGGAGAGAGAGAGAGAGACAAGCGCGTATATCGTTTCGACTGTTCCGGCGATACACGAAACTCGTTAACTCGGTGGAATCGCGATTCAAGACCAGCCGACATCGCCCGCGTAATCGAAAATCGAATGGAAAGTACTGCGAGATGAAAGATTCCCTCTCGTGAAAACTCGACGCACGAAGTGAGAGAGATAGTAAGCAAAGAGGGGTTAAAGTCAAATCACAGTTGCATGCGAGACGTTACGACCTTTCGAAAAATAGCGTTCGTATTTCGCGCGAGCTTTCACGAGCGAACGCACGTCTATCGAGCGCGCGCTCTTGATTCTTCGCAACGACAATCGGAAGAACGGGATCGTTCGTACGTCTGTAACTTCGGAGCGAATTACTTCCGTTCGTACGGGTATTTTGCTATCGCACGAGTTGCTCCGAGTCGCGTGATTCGAAGGAATCGGAAAGGACGGAGAGCTCCCAATCAGGAGAGGAAAAGAAGATACGGCTCAATCATGTCGCATTTTAATCCTCTCGGTGAACACCGACGATGCCCGTACCTCGGTGAGTCGCCCATTAAATGCTGCTTCTCGGAAAAAGAGTTAAATACGTCTGATAAAACGATTTTCTCGAACAGCTGTCGTCACCCCGTGCCTGCGTCACCTCCGCTTATTCTTCTTATTTCCGCGCTGACAATCGTTAGCCGGCTTCTCTCGCGCAAGACCCGGTTTCTTCTGACCCTTTCCTCCCGCTCTCACCCCAATGGCATTTATATCGCTCCAGTGAATTTCTCCTCTTGCACGTGTGATTCGTTTTAACGGTATATAGTAACAACGGGTGCGCTTAACGACCGGAGGATCCTGCTCGTTTTTGATCGCCGTACCGATAAGTCTTTGCCACGCGCGACTCCAATTCTGTATCGGTGGTGTTCGCGAATTGATTCTATGGGAAGGGATTCGTTCACGATTTCCTGCCTCTAAAACCGAAATTTGGAATATATATCCTTTGAATTCCCTGTGAAATCAGCGTGAATTGTATGATTTAAAATTTGAATGCCTTTTGATTGGAGTATTTTTCGGACCGTTTTATCTTTCCGTCATCTTTATTGACGGAGTTGAATTCAGTTGTGCGTCGTTGATGATAAAATAAACTCGTTCTAGAATCTTCCATTCATTTTTGAATTTTTTTTCGAGCTCGATCTTTTTGTTCCTACGGTATATTCATAATTTCATTGAGATTTGGAAAAACTACGACCGAAATTAATTACCAATGTTCCGCGTTCCAGACTCACAGCCATCTTCAAACTACAACTTCTTTCTTCTTTTTCTTTATACTCTTTTAGGTCGCAACTGGTACCAGCGTCATTTCACTGCACAATGGACAATCTTAATTGCGCGATTTAAATTTTTCTACCGTCCTCCATAACACCCGGTTTCCCAGGCGCGAAAAGAACCGTCGTCTTTTACATTTCCGAATACACAGCACAAGAACTGCTCTCGCATATGGCGCGAGAAAGAATTTCAAGAACGAGATACGCGGGTTCTTATGATATAAATGATCTGCTTAATCAATTTCAAAAATACATAGCTGCGAATTTCATTTTCAACGAGTAACGAGAAATATTTGAATCATAACGGAAAAATATATTTAAATTCACGAGCGCTTCTTCTGTACGATAACATCTTCAACGCAACAGATGTAAACGAAAAGTCAGTATGAAAGTGGAAAGTAATATCGAGAGTGAAGAAATAAGAAGTGATTGAGTAGAGAAAATTCAACGGTAACCTTAGAATCGTAACCGACAGCCCTGGATTCGTCGTTTCGTTTATCTCGTGCACGCCCGACGTTCTCGCAATGAGTAAACAGCAGTCGACGTTCTTCGAAACAATTTAATCTACATAAGCCAACATCTGCCCCCGGTTGCACGCGAATCGCCGTCTAGCGATATTCGTATTACAGTATCTCCCAATGGAGAAGTTGTGCCCGGTCTGAAAACAAGAGAACCGCATCGCAGACGACCATGCCGAGTTCTCCTTTTTTGGTGAAGAAAACATACGCAAGTTACATTCAGAAACTGGAGTCGTTTTGCGGAATGCATTAAAAACCTTCCCAGTTAAATTCGCAGACTATTATTACCCTTCCAACCGGACACGGGCGCGTCACGCGATACTTGCAATCTGTGTCGCGCATCCTAAGTTTTATACATTTTTTCAAGCATTACATTCCAAAATTTTCGAGTGAAGAAACGAGAGCGAGGGCAACGAGAAAGATAAGGAGAGAAAAATCGAGCGTCCGCATCACAATAGATAAGAGGTAAGAATACCTCTGTCGAGTCCTATCTGCGATCTGTCAGATAGGGAGGACGATTTTGAGGGATGTCCGTCGGTAGCAAACCGCTAATTGAATTATCGATGTCGATCGATACTCATCCGCGCTGGTGGTCAACTATTTACATCCCATTCGCACTCGTTTCGACAAGTTTCGATTATCGATACACAAACTACGCGAGACATTCGTCGAACGGTCCTTCGGGCACGCCCATTCCAACTATTTATCATGCGGTCCTTTGATTCTGTAGACTCTACTATACATATACGTACAGACGCAGAATTCGAATCTCGTTTGAATAGCGCGCCACTTCGAGTTCTCGATTTAGTTTGCGCGTTCGGTTCGAGATTGGTTCGATTTGGAACTAGCGCTACTCTTTCAATCCTGTACCGGTACATTGTTCGGATTGGAAAATGAGTCGATAAATGAAATTGCGTAACGAGACGTTTGCGCATAATATGGGTTACAGCTCAAGGTATCAATAGAGAACCAAAACGGCATATCATAAGTAACGACATCCAAAGGCGTCGAGAGATACCACAGTACGATTTCGAGGAAGCGAGAAAGTTATCGCCTCGGGATATGGACTATTTAATGCCAATATTGACATTGCCGGCGCATTGAACCTTCGCGGTTCTGGATATACGTTCTGGATAGCTGGATCCAAGTGGTTACGTTTCGGCGTTTACCGAACCTGTCGAGTTGCTTTTATCGGCCTTTCTTTTTTCGCGAGAGGTGAAAAGCATGCCTCGATACTCCTGAGATACAACGATCGGCTTACAAGCCATACACACTCGGCCGGCGTATGACTGGCGCTTTCGAACCACTAATGGTTCTACCACCACCTAATTGTATATGTATGAAAGCACCTCTCCGTTCCAATAAACCGTTTCATATTTTATATGTGAATATACTTATTCGCGTCGAGATTATACGATCATTAAATTTTATATTTATTACGAATTCCCCTATATATTAATTTGGAAAATCAATTGGATAACGTTATTTATGTCTATGTGATCTTCCTTCACTGGCGTACACCCGGGTGCTCCTTTTAGCGAATAATCACGAATTTTACAATAACGAGTCGGCCGATTTCGCATGTAACGGGCACCAAATTGATTTATGCGCTTACTCGCGATTACGGAGCGGTGCGTTTGATATTGCGGGCGCATATACAGCCCGGAGAAGAGCACCTCTTACGAGCATCTCACTTACTAAGCCGCACTCGTGCGTTGGTAACTTCGAGTATTGCAATTTGCAACGGGTAAAACATTTGCACGAAAGCGCGACGCACCTGACTGGATTTACCGGACTATAATTTGCCAACGTGGTATTCTGAGTGGCTATCGTGTCGTCGACAACAAAAATTAATTACCAGCTCGAGCGATATTTATGATTAATCGGCACTTTCAATCGTTTATATTTTCGAATATTTTGTGTCACTCCCGTCTAGAAAACATCCGTTTGACTTTTTTTTTTTTTTCAATTTACCGCATTTTCAGCTAAAGAATCTTATGATGACCTTATACATATGAAGTACTTTTCGTTACGAGTCATCGTCAACGAGAGAATATACAAAATTCAACGTTTTTAAAACTGCAATTTTTTTTTAATGAGTAGGGAATACAAAAAATGAAAAATACGTCAATCTCTGAACTCGGAAAGGTAGCAAAAAATTCTCGTCCGAATGATAAATATTTTTGGAATTCAGTCACGTCGGAAAATCACGAGTACGGTAAATGCCGTATTGGACGAGGTAGAGAGGAAGAAGAGGGGAAGATGAAGAGAGAGCGAGAGAGAGAGAGAGAAGAAAACACTATGCGCAAAGGACGGGACTACCAACCATTTACGTTAACAACCCGACAGATTTGTGAAGCTCGTCGTGATAAAACGTGCCACTATTACGCGAGCCGACTCGAGACATACTATGAACGGTATTCGCGTATTTAACATATTTACTGGCTCATTCCGACCATCGGTAATGACTGACATTACCCCGTTTTTTGCACAACCGAGGTCCCGACTCGCGTTACGGATATTTCAACCCTCTATAACATACGCATCTGCCGCACTGGAGTTCGCCGAGTAAGCACGGCTGAAAATTAAAAAAAAAACCCCCATACCCGCGCATATGCGGAAAATTTTGATAGAAAAATCCATAAGATTTTGAAAAGAGAGTCGGACTATTTCAGTTTTTGAAAATAACAACCTCGATATGTACATAACGTTAATTTTTTTTCTCTGAAAATTAAAAGAACAAGCGATCGAGCTCTCACTAATAATTACCAGTAAAACTCTCAATGCCGACAGAGAAAATTTCGATGGGACGAATAGACCGCGAGGAGCGAAATCACCGCGTAAACGTATATTTTGCAGAAATTTATCTGGCCATTTTTGCATAGAAATACTGTTTACGCAACAAATACAACTTTCTCATCGCGATCGCGAGGCTATCGCGACAAAAACATCTGTCGCGCTTAGCGGATGACGCTAATTGGGAACTCGAAAGTTCGCGCTCGGCCGAACGAGTCGCGCGTAACCGTGCGTCGGAAATGGATCCGGCTAATGGAGTCTAACCTGTCAGTTACGAGTTTCTGGCTTTGCAAGTGCGCGCAATGTCATCGCTCGTGTTACGTGCCCTACGTAACAATTGCCGGACACGGAACTCATCGAGTTACAACGAACCGCCATTAGCGGCGGTTGGCCACGCAACGAATTCAATCGAGGGCGGTCGTTCATACGCGCCTATATGTATAGACGTACGAAATTAGGAAAACTTAAGAGAATCGACGGGCAGCGTCAATTTGTAATAGCGAGTGCACTCGAATGCGCTTCGTCTATGTTTCTGACAATTTTAATTGCTTTGTTCCTCGATTTGATTCACCGGGAAGCTCGATTTAAAAGTACCCGACTCGCAATTAAATCGAATTACGGTTAATTGTGTGATTGTAGCCTGAACGATTCGATCATTAACGTTCGAGTGCCTACGTTCTCATATTTATGAATAAATGTCAAATACGAATGCAACTTACGACAGTGAATGCGTTCATTATACGGAAGAAAAAGAAATCAAGAACTCCCCCGAGATACTCCGCCGGTGTAATGATGCATTACGCGAATCCACACTCTCGCCTGTACTCGCGTAACGGCAGAAAGTGTCGTGAGTGACTCGGCAATTATCGCGATCCCGTTGTAGCAAATTCAATTTTCGCAGATTATAAGCCTACATATGCGCGCGCGCCTACGTATAATCACAGAGGCGCTAGCGTCGCGGTAAATGTGCGCGAACGAACGTTCGGACGGCCTAATTTTGCCGCGAGCGATGCACTTTCGTCCTGCGGTCTCGAACTGGTCGTTAGGGAACCAAATCCATCGAAAACGAAACTCTCTCCAGTGATAAATTGGTTTTTTAATTCAAATGTTTTATAGCTCTTTTTGATATTGCTCGCTTGAAAGCATTCCTTAAAAAACTCTTCGCCCTTTGTTTTTCTTTCATTTCTCAGCCTCATAACCCACGCAGACGTAACTCGGAAAAGAAATGCGTAATATAAGAATGAGAAAAAAAGTCTCCAACTTGGCGCGTACGTTCGCGATTAAGGTCCCGGCGGTACGTGGAGTTTATCCTAATCCATTTATAATTGCCGTGATCCCTGAGCCCGTGGGCTCGTTATACGGATGCGCCTCCAATTAGTGAGTATCAGTCACGAGAGGACACTCTCGTTTCGGGATCGGTTATGTGTGCGCGCGCGCGTGTATTTGTGTGTAGGTGGCCATTCGCGCTCATTCGCGCGTGCCTCGAGTCTATAATTATGCCGCGCCATTACCACCTGCGATCGCGCTCGACTAACGCGAGATACGCCGCTCTTGGGAGTATAGGAGAGTCGCTTTCAACGAGTCGAATATAACGCGCCTGAATGAAAACAACAGATAGCGACCGTCGAGCACACGTGTACGCGTACGCTCAGGCGCTACTAAGCCGATAAGACGCTTATTTCACTCGGTCTTTACCATTCGAGTTATCGCCAGCGTGGATTTTCA
>NCVS01002964.1:7347-19093 GCA_003055095.1 Goniozus legneri
CCTCCCTCCCGAAACTTTTCCGAGCAATCGCTAGAACGGGCGGTGCGAATTTTTAATTACGCGTTACTACTAACGCATACTTTCGCCGGGATAAAAAATCAACGGCTCGTAACAATTTTAAAACAACGATTGTTAGATTAAACTTTCCTATCGCGGTCATTCCGACGGTCGGCGCTGGGGCTGTTAAATTTTCGAGACTGTCCACTTGCCTGGTGCGCGAAAGTGGGTCAGGCGCATTAAAACAAAGTACACAAATACGAACAAGCATTTTGTGTACTCGTTTTATGGGAGCCCGGCTGAAACAAGAATTGTACATTTAGGTGATGTAATATTGGCCGCGCCGCGGCGTTCGTGTCCGCAAACTATTGTCCTTTTTCTCCGCCATTGTTACACCCGAGTTATTCACTCTCTCTCTCTCTCTCTCTCTCTCTCTCTCTCTGTGTTTTTTTTCACCTGGCTATCCACCCACCGTGGACAATAAGAGATTAAACCACTTTGAACTTTGCGCGTTACCAGCGGTGCGTATAAGCTCTCATTTGCAAATTCGCTCCTCGTACGAGTGGATTTCAGGGGAGTGGAACCTTTAATATATTTTTGCCCCGGCTATACGGATTTGTTAGTTTTCGGGGCGAAACTAATAGAAGCGAACGCGAGCCGGGGCCGAATAAGAGAGAGGTGAAATTTTCTTTTTTTTTGTACGCGAGAGCTGCGTGAGCGCGGCGTACGCGCGTAGCTTTATTAGAGCGCTAAAGTTGTTGCTGGCTGAGGGAGAAAGAGGGAAGCTGAAGAGAGGGCTCGAGTATCGCGTCACCCTTAATCAGGGTCGACGAGGACGGGAGGACCAACGGCTGCCACGGTAAAAGGGAATGCCGGATGCAAATTAAAAAAGACGAGATTCAACCGGCCAGGTGAGGGGAGGGGAGGGGAGGGGAGAGGGGGGAGATTATACCGGCGCGTGTGCAGATCAGATTGAGGCACTGCGGATTAAACGGATAACCCCAACGGTGCTTCTTTGAGGCGACACTATCAGGAGCGATAAGATCTCGTGTAAATAAGAAAAACTCGCTCTCTTTTTCATTACAGGAACTCGCCCAAGGAGAGTCGGGAATCTCGTGTTGAATTTAGCCCAAATCAGCTGTTGAGACTCTTTGAGTCAATTTAACTAACGTACTCGCCAAGATAATTATTGCTCTGGAATTTATGACAGTCGGATTGAAGCGTGAAAATTTAAGATATCAACGAGATTATTTTGCCATGTTCGAATTAAAGAGTTGAATGAAACTGAATGAAAGATCAGCATAATTATTTTGCTACGGTACACAGAGATTTTAAATTGAATGAAATTGAGAGAAAATTGTTTGGATATGAACATAGTTGTTATTTCGCTACGATAATCAGAGTTTGAAAAACGAATTAAGTGAAATTGAATAAAATTGAGTAAACAGCCACTTTAATTATTCCGACGAGATACTCAGAGTACAAAAATTAAATAAAAAATACCAAGGACGAGATAGAAACCCGAACCGCGCGGCGTTTGTTTCGGGATCGAGCTCGTTTTCAACCCCGCTAGACGATTTTTCCAAAGATCCTCGGGTTCCGACATTTCATACACGGTTGAGTGAAAATGAGCAACGATCTGAGCCCTCGAGACTCTTTTTTTTCTTTCGCGTGCGCTAGAGTCGAGATAAGAGTCGCGCTAACGAGCTGTAATGTCTCATGATTACGCTTGCCTCGGGTACTTTTACTAAGGTGACTGTAATCACTTTGAACTTGTTGGTAGTTACCAGGGGGGAAAAACACACGATACGACTCTCGGAATTTTCTCGTAGAAAACCGCTCTTGAATAATTCTTTTGTGCTTTGATTTACGAATTGCGGGCAATTATATTCGTCGGGAATCACGAGCGAGAGATGTCAACTCGGGAAAAAAATTGCGGAAAATATGAAAAATTCGTCAAAACTGGTTCGGCGTACTCAATCTTCGAAAAATTTGACAATTTCGAATGTCAAAGTGGCATTTTTTCCCCCCGAAGAATTATGTTTTAAAAAAACATGGAATATTTCTGTGAAACTAATTTCACATAGATAGTTAACCATTCGAGAGTTTGATCATTTAGCTGTCGAAATAGCATATTAACAGTTTTCGAAATTTCAGTATTGAATTTCAACAATTCGAGTAGCAACGCGCGTAGCATTAACTTTCACATTCATATGCGAAATTTGAAGCAAAAAAAATAAATTTCAGTACATAATAACGAAAATAAATACTTTTTCAAATTAATTTCATTTCCAGTTATGAAAATATTAAAATTCAGCAGTTTTAAATTTCAACACTCTTCTTACAGTCCACCCCCAAAAGAAATTAAAAAAATTTACATCCAAATTCTCAAAAAAAAATTCCGAAAAACACCCGTCAGTCGTATCCAACTCCACAAGGACGAATTATATTTCACAAAAAGCTCCTCGAATTCGCGATTTTTCATCTTGAAATTTCTCCCGCGGTTATGGAATCGAGGCAGGAAAAAAGGCTGAATAAAATGGCGACGCGAAAAATAAAAAAAAAAAGAAAAAAGGAGAATTTAATTCCGCGGATTGGATTGAGATAGACTGCGCGGACGGTCCGGGGAGGGCCGTGCTCGCGGTATAAAATCGGTTAATTGTTCATCGGATCGTTTTTATGATCGGATAGGGGACGCAGGAGGAATTGGCTCAACGGGATAAACGGTGGGTAATAAATTAGTGCGCGTGGCGGCGACGTTAGAGCGGATGCATTAACGTCGCTCGTGCAAGCTCACCGGTGTCGTCCTATTAATCTGCCGCGCGCCGCTTCACACGAGGCCGGCCTCGCGCTCGCTTTCTCGCTCTTTCGACGTTTTTTTCATCCCCCTTGTTCGTGCACACGCGCATGCACACACTGCGCGCCCCCGAGAGAGAGAGCTTTATTATTATGGAGTCGCGAAAAAATATCGTGCCTCTTGCCGAGCCAAAAAAAATATTCCCCCTGTGCGCGCGCGTTTTTTTTCCTGTTTCCCTCCGCGAGTTTCTTTTTCCGCGCCGACGTCAACGTTATAACGTGACGGACCGACAAATAAAATACCGTACTGCAGGACCCAGAGTCACTTTCGACGTTTTGACGCGCGCGAAGCTCCTCTCAAAGCCTCCCTCCGTTCCCTCCCTACCCTTCGTGACCGTCAATGAAATAAATCGCGGACTCCGCGTACCACCTGCGACGTCCTACCCATCCCTGCGCCCTTGTGTTTCAAAGATCCAAGGCTGGTAAAAAGTTTCTCTCGCTTTGAGCGAGAATTACTTCTCCTTTTTTCGCCAGAGATAATCAATTGCGCGTTTCGCTCGTTACGAAAAAAATTTTTTTGGTGAAAATTTCATCTTTCCTGGGAAATGATATAAACATTTCGGTGGATCTCGAGTAGACGGGGGGATGGAGGGAAAAAAAGATGAATCGAGAGGAGCCGAGATGGAGGAGGATCCTCCGGGGAAACGAAAAGACGAATGGAGAAACGAATCGCGAAGAAATCGCGAAGGAAAAGTAAGACCCCGCTTCCTACCCCCCCCCCCTTCCATTATCTATCCGGCGAATACCGGCACGAAGGAGCAAAGAGGAGAGGCTCGGATAATACAGAATGCCTTCGATCAGCTCGTCCGGGGTGTCTTGTAACGCTTTCGCGTGAAAAAAAGAGGGAGGAGAGAGGTAAAAAAAAGAGAGAAGCTCCTTTCTCCGTTTTCTCTTCTCCTCTCGCCAAAGTCATATTTCACTGCGATCCATTTATCTAGTATCACCTCTCGACTGTAATTACATCCGATAAAGCGGTACGTACCTCCATGTTCGGAATACGAGTGGGTGATTATTAGTTTTCTCCTTCTTAGCGCGGGCGCGAATTATTCAGGCTCTCGTGAAAACGACAAGTTATAGAGGAGAGCGAGAAGATTCCAAAAGTATCTCCCCGAGTTACGGGCGAGCTCGTAAACCGATTCGTTTTTTCTATCCCCCCAATCTCGTAAAACCTATTCACCTTGGATCCGGATCGTTAATCAAATTTATTCGTTTTAATCCACCCCTGGCCGGAGTTGAGGGGGTCGAAGGGGGGAGGCTTCGCTTTTGCCGTTTCTTTCTACGAGATCGTAAAAAATTAAAGCCTTTACGGCTCACTTCGGCCGGTTAAAGGCTGGTCATTTATTTATCGCGGAAAAGCCGGTTTGGCGAGAGAGGCACGCGGAAAAGAAGTGACGCCGCCGCCGCGAAACGGACGCAAAGCCGGAAGCTTTATTGCGGAAGCTCCGGGTGGGGGCGAGGGGGGAGGGCCTGGAGGAGAGGGAGAGGGAGCGAAACGCGCTGGGATTTCACAAACTACGGCACGAGGCATTTTGCCGTCGAGGCAGTCGGTTCATTCAATTGTGTAGCAACAAGTGCACAATACGGTAATCGAGCGAGTGCCACACCGCGCCGCGATTACTCGCCCGGTGTGAAATTATTATGAGATCTCACGACGCGTCTCGCGGAAAATCGATAAATTTTCCTGCTTCTTCGCTTTCCCATGGACGCCTCGAGGTGTCGGGACGGACGAGATTGCGTTCCGATAGGGAGGACCTCGGAGCGTTGTGACCCAATTTTGTTGCCTAGGTTTGTTGCTGCTTGTTCGTTTTAAAAATTTTCATTTTTTAATTTCAGCTTGTCCATTCTGTTTTTCTTGCCAATTTTCGTTTTCATCGATTTTTTTTCTCTTGTTCATCTTATTTCCCCAATTATTCATTCTTAATAGAAAGGACCGCGAAGCGTTGTGACCTAATTTTTTCAATTTTACTTATTTTTTTCATCTTATTCATTCTATTTTTCTTATGAATTTTTGTATTCATAGATTTTTTTCTTGTTCATCTTGTTTATCCTTGTTCTCTCACATTTAATTCATTCTTAACAGGAAGTACCCCGAAGCACTGTGACCTAATTTTTTTAATTCTACTCATTTCTTTCATCTTGTTCATTCCGTTATTCTTGCCAATTTTTGTATTCATAGATTTATTTTTTTCTTCTTATTCATCTTGTTTATCCTTGTTCTTACACTTTTTATTCATTCTTATCTCCCGACTCGGATCGATTCCACCTCGAGGTGTCAGGAAGGACTGAAATTGCATTCCGACAAGGACGGTCAGAGAGGGAGTGGATCTCTCGAGTCGAATGCCAAGACAAAGCCTCGTGTATATGCATTCGCACTTAAGCCTCGAGTGTAGTCCCGCGAGAGATTATTAATACCAATCCGATAGATCGATCTGGCCCGATACGGTGTACAGAGACGAATATTTCTCTCGATACACACCTACGGTTTATCGATTCCCACGAAAACCGGGATTTCCTAGCTTCCTTGTTCAATTTTCCGTATAACCGTTCTCCATAAATCTTGAGCGAAAATCGAACCGGTCTTTTTCTTTCTCGTGGCGATATTTTTTTTCCTCTCTCTCTCTCTCTCTCTCTCTCTCTCTCTCTTTCTCTTCATTGGATGGTAGCGTGGCGGGAACGCTTGACGGTTTTTCGCCGTGCTCTCTCGATATGCCGATTGAAATATAATGGGTATCGAAAGTTTTCGTTACGACGCTGCACGAAGTGTATACAAGCTGGGATTAGGGGATTGTATTCAATCAGGTTATTGAAAAAGAATCCATTTTTCTCGGACTTTTATTTTTCATGTACATTTCGTGAGGATATATTGAAAATATCAGTATAAAACAACAGGGATAGATAAAAATGACAGAAACAACTA
Organism: Goniozus legneri; assembly: GCA_003055095.1. Classification (NCBI taxonomy): domain Eukaryota; kingdom Metazoa; phylum Arthropoda; class Insecta; order Hymenoptera; family Bethylidae; genus Goniozus; species Goniozus legneri. Next base: position 13,118 of record NCVS01002964.1, read on the forward strand.
GCCATTAGCAGTAAAAATAGAAAAAATTAAAATCGGAAAATGTAAGAGACATTTTAAAGGAATACTCAGACATTTTGAGAGCGAGGAAAGATTTTCAATTTCACCGGAAACGCAAATATTGTTAAAAACGCATACAGCAGAAAATTGTATCTATATATAACAGTTTGCAAAAAGTTTCCCAAAAAAACTCACCCTCTCACGTCCAAGTATAATCCCTTAAGTTGAATTTATCGATCCGAAAATTGACTTAACGAAATACCAATTCCGAAATTTTTTTCACGCTCGATAGAACCGAGGGAGTTTTCACGATAGAAGCTATTTTCTTGCTCCACGCCGTGAAGCTCGAACTTTTCGCGCAAAATCCACTCATTGACGAACCTCACCCCTTCATATCGCTATCGACATCGACCCCCTTCCCCCCATCCCCTCATTTTTTCGAGCCTCGAAGTATCCGGGAGTCTCGAATAGCTTTGAAACTGTCGATTCTGGCTGGCTTATCGAGGTAATTAAACTTGGTCGGTTGCAGTGTGGGCGCGAAAGCCGAGAGACCGGAACTGAAATGAGCACGAGGTGAAACAGGAAGACGAAAAGCTCCAGTCACTCAAGCCGAATGGCCGCGATTTAATCAGCCTCGATTAGCCGAGTTGATTATACAACGATCGCGCCCGACCTCCGAATTAATTATAAGACGGGCGATAATCGCGATTATTGGTCTGCTCCAAAGTGGTTCAGGAGGGGTGGGGGGATTGGTCTTCACGCCTACCTGGCCGAGCTATAAATGTCTAGGTATAATACGAGTACAATATGCCAGCCCCTCGAGCAACGGACGACGTTCCCTCTCGACACGGGTCAAGTCATGTTTGACAGCAACACGTTTCGGGCCTCGTTAAGCGTCGACTCAACACGCTCGTTCAATTTTCCGATAACGATGACGCTGGTCTCTCTTGGTCTCAATCAAAATTTAGACAGATTCGCCTGTCGTATTTTACGAACCGCCGCGAATACGCGCGATATGTGTCGATAATAACAATCGGAATTTTCGGAAAAATTAATATCGGCGGGAAATTTAATCGCGACGATAACAACAATATTAATGATCGCGCGGCTCTCGTCGCACGGCCGACGAGCACGGCCCCTTTAATTACCGCAATTACGAGCCGGCCGCGTATTCGTAACGCCGCTCGCCTCGTAATGCATCGTTAATGAGAAAAGAGATGAGAAATAATAAAGAATTTTTATGAATACCTTTAATTCAATAACCGCGTCCCGAGGCGGTTCGCAAGACGGTGGGATTTTTTCTTCTCTTTTTTTCGCCATATCTCGCCACCACTCTCTCTCTCTCTCTCTCTCTCTCTCTCTCTCTCTCTCTCTCTTCTTATACCTACAACATCACCGTAAACAGAATATTTCATAAGTGGAAACGCGCGAAATAATAAAGTTGGAAGTTCCAGGTCAGCGAGTCGCGCTTCGGACTGGATAACACGCGAGAGACGGAGGAACGTGGAGATGATAAAAAAGGAGAGAGAAAAAGAGAGAAGGAAAAAATAAAGGAAAAGAGAGACGGGGACGGTCGAGAATATGAAAAAGGGAGACGGAAGTAGGGCTGTGGCGAGGGAAAGCGAAGGAGGGAGTGAGAGAGAGGCTGCAGTATGCGGCCAGGAGCGGCGAAAGAGAAGATGAAAACAGGAGGGGCCGTTACTCAAATGGAATGCCAATTCGCTACTGGAGCTGCACACCGGCTGCCGACAAAAGACATTCTTTTCGTCCACGATTGAATATGCGATTTCCTCCTCCCTTCGTGCGAATGCGCATTCCCTTTACAGTCTTCCCTATCGCGTCTTCGTTGGACTCGAGAAAACACACGGGTTTGGGAAATTTTCGCTAGACTGTACGTGGGTGCGTAAATCTAATGGGCCAATTACATCTTTGCGTCCGCGGGTTCTCTCGGTTTGAAAAAAGAGTAAAAAGAAGAGAATAAAAGAAGAAAGAAAGAGAAGAGGAGAAGAAAAACGACGAACAAGAGAAACGAATCACGAGAATTGAATAGCCGATTACCATTGTATCGCTTATCGTCATCTGGAATACCATATCGTACAAGGGGTTAGCCCGGAGTAATATATATGCTGAAACGGTATCGGGCGGAAGGAACTTTTTTGAATGGATTTTAATATTTTTCGCCTCCTCTCGATTTTTGATTCATTTTTATACGGCGGATAAAATAATGACGCGGACCCATCGGAGGTGACCTCCCGACCGCGCGGAAGACCGGGAAATAAAGGAAAAGGGTGATCGGAAATGAAAAGGCAAACATACGAAATTGGAAACGGGGGGAATTTTGTTCTTGTTGCTACACGGTTGAGGGTATTGGAATTTGCTGTTGTTGCTGACGATGTCGTCTCAGCATTAAAATTGCTTTTAATCAACTAAAAACGAGGAAAAACTCATTTTCAAAAAGTTTAAATAAAAAATGATTGAATCGAATCAAGCAGGCGATCATGTTTAAAATTTTGAAGTGATCACTCTATCGATCAAATTTGATCATTCCTAGTCAAGATATAGCCATTCAAAAATGACAACTATCCTCTCAATTTTGAGGAGTGTGGTTTTTGTCGCACAAGTCAGCCAGCAATAAATACACCGGGCGGTACAGGAAGCGAACACATTTTAATATTTTCCGCCTCCCCGCGATTCCCGATTCATTTTTATACGGCGAATAAAATAATGACGCGGGGCCATCGGTGCTCCGAGCTTCCCCGGCCATGCGGAAAGGCGAAAAAATAAAGGAAAAAAGAGGAGCAGTCCCGCGATCGGAAATGAAAAAGCAAACACGCGAAACTGGAAGCATCGAACCATCCATCGTCGAGTTATATACGACCCGTCTTTCTCCCGGTGTACGCATAAATCTCTTTAGGTCGTTTCCTTCGCGAAGCGAATCATTTACGCGCACTCCTTTTTTGCGACAGATGTCCTCTTTATCGTTCGCAAAAACAAACTTTCCTATTCATTCGCCGTTATATTCAGCTCTCCCCTCCCCCCCAAAAATTATGATTTATTATTTGTTTCGCGCGGCGAGACTTGATCAGTATAATTCAAGGAAAGACTCCGGGATACGCGTACAACGGAAGTTTTACTAGCGAGCATAAAACCAAGATACCTTGCATGGCTCTATAAAGTCAGTTACATTGACAGTTACGCTGCGGGATGAATAATAATTCACCGAGTTAACGACTGGGGTGCCCGCGCGCCCAAGTTCGAAAGCGATAATAAAGTATTTCGTTCTAAACCAGAAACTAATGTTAGCGTAAATAAAAGGGAATTTCTACGGGCCGAGTACAACACGCCAGCCGCAATAAATTCGTGCATTCAATAACGGCGAAATAATTTTCGCGTGTTCGCGCATAATCTCGCTGACGTTAAATGCACTTCGTCCACTCCCTCCGCCCTCTCGTTGGCTACCTTCGGCTCGTTCCCGGTTCTTCCCCATAATGACCGCGGGAGAGGAGGGAGAGAGAGAATACCGAACGTTAATCTCTCTGCTAATGTACCGAGTTTGGCCAGTCGAGCGAAGATCTTAATCGCGATTGTTAACTGGAGCAGGCCAAATTTTCGCCCAACTGTCCGAGCTGGTGCAGCCCGCGTACTCGGAAAAACCCAAGCAAACCGCGAGTACACGCCGTTAGCCCAACTTTTCCTCCTCGGACATCTCTTCCCGCCGAGTTTTCCTTTTAATTTCGATTCTTTTTTCTCCGGAGTGTCGCGAACCGTATCGCAATTCAGCCGCGAAAAACCTTAGGCGATATCTTTCCCCGGCTACGTGTTTAGGAGGGAAAAATTCAACCGCGAGATTTTTCATCCGGCGCTCCCGGATGATTACCGTTTATCCGGATATTTTCGAGTCGGCGTCAGCTGCTCTTTATTTCATACGCGAATATATATTATATAGACATAGCGATTATTACACTCCGGGGGTTTTTATTGTTCGAGGAGCGATGCGCCATTCGGCAAAAGTTTATTAAACGAGAGGTGAGAGACCGAAATCCGGCGCTAGTTCATCGGCTGACCATCGTTCTCGATTATGACCCGAGCTGCGGCTCTATATATTCGCAAAAATGATTTTTCTTCTCTCTCTCTCTCTTTCCATCTACCGTACATCGATGAATATACAAATTTTTTTCTCTCGTTTATCGGAATGCGCAGTTAGATAAAATTCCAGCGTCACGCGCTAAATTGGATCGAAAAGAGAGGAACGACGTAGAGAGAGAGAGAGAGAGAGAGGGAAAGAGCGAGAGAGAGAAATAGAGAAGGATAAAAAATATAAGCGCAGGCAGGAAGAAAGGGAAACCCCGAAAGGCCATTTGCCGCTGATGGAATTGCGAATCGAATTTCTGGATAACTTTGTACGAAACATCCTAGAGCCGCGCGCAAATGCTTAGAATCTTTGCCAGAGCCGACATCCATGCGAGCAAATAGAATTTCATTCCGGCTCGCGAACAAATGACGAGTATTTGTCAGTAACGCGAGCTCGCATATTTTCTCGCCCGTGTAATATCGGATCGACTCTGATATGCAATCAGCGTTTTGGCATAATGACTTTTAAACAGTTAAGGCAACAATTTTATTTATTGTTGCAGTGAAATTCCAACGATCATATTCTGAGTGGCAAAAAGTTGTTCGGTCACAATTTTCCAGTAACGACACGAGGTTGTTAAAAGCCACAATTTTATTTGTTGTCACAGTGATTATGACGTCAGCAATCATATTTTCAGCAACATTTTTATCGAAATTGCTCTAGCAATAACAACAATTTCAATTACAACTGCGTCATCAACTTCTGCAACAACAGTCCTTCTCTCAGCAGCAACCTCGCCGCTCCCGACAACGAAACTCTAGAATTCTCGAGCGTTGAAGCGAGAGGAGGAAAAAAATTTCCATGGAAGCGCGGAAGCTCGCCGTCGCGTCTCGCATAGTGGCACGATCGCTAGCGCGAGTTAATCCAATAAAAGTTAACTCGGTAACCAGCAGGCGCTAGACTAGATGCCGCCGCGCGAAATATTATAGGCCATATTGAGTTTTATCGAATTAGGTTCAGGTGGCTCGTCGGCTAGGTACGTCGGGAGGGCTACGCGCGCCTGTATGGAAGGCAATGCCGTTCCGAGCTGTTTCGTCCGAAGAACGATGGCCATGATGTCGCACCGTAGAGCCATTCCGCTCTTGTCACCATTTACGCGTACCCACCGCACCGATGCCACCGCACCAGCCGAGAGTTCAATTTTCGTCGAGACCCCTGCGCGATAATCGTTCTGCACTTTGTACCCCTTTGCGCCCTTATGAGATCGGTTGTCTGCCCTATCTCGTCCCGGTGGCCGGGCGAGACCGCCGTCCTCGGGAGGAGCGGCCTCGTCGAACGAAATGAACTTTATCGCACAGCTGGGATCTCCATTGGAAAGTGGCAACTTTTACGTTACCCTCTTTCTCTCGTTGCCTGCTCCTCTGTTTTACAGATTCGAGTAATCTCGGGAGGATGACGTATTGAGATTGAGATTAGTACACTGAAAATAAAAATTTTCAAGCTACTCAACATTTGTTTAAAAATATAGAAATAAATACATTGTTCGATGAAATAAATTGTTTAATATGAAGAAATATTGTTTAAAATGATATTAGTATTTTTGATTCAAACATATGTTGAATGAAGTACATTCAACATATATATACAACAAATTTTTATTTTCAGCGTAGAATCGTTGTTATTTCTAAACTACATTATGTTGCCGTTGAAACAACCTATTCGATCCCCATGCGATTTCTCTCGAACTCCACTCCCGAACCGTGCTTAATTGCCGAATATTTTTTCGAAACGGGAAAAAAATATTAGACGAGACGCGATCAACGACGCGTGAAAATACGAAGGCGAAAAACGTTAAATTCCAGAAAATATTTCCGCGGGAGTCGTCGTCGGTAATCGATCGACAGTTT
>NCVS01002966.1:1336-18034 GCA_003055095.1 Goniozus legneri
GGTGCCGGTTCTCGCGCTCCTATCTATCGCGACTGTTAAAACCGAACGCACCGAGTTCCATTACGCGAGAAATCGCGTCCGGAATATCCGCTTTCGACTTTTGTACTCGATAAAACGACTCTCCATACTCGAAAGGAATCACTTTCTACCTTCCTCTTATTCTTATCGACTTCTAATCCGAATACGAATTCTCGTGGGATCGATTCGATTAAAACATTTTTTTCTCGCGTCAATTTTTCTACGAACGATTAATATTCGCGTAGGTGTAACACTTAAGATTCGGACGAGTTACGATATCACCAGCGTAAGTCTACCAGCTGTCGTCGATAGATATTGAAACTCGTTTTTTACTCTCCGCTACGACGTTTTCCTCGGCAAGTTCGAAATCGATATCAATCGACGCTGCCGCGTAATTGACGTTTATTTATCGTCTCGCAACATATGCTATAATATTCCCTCGGGTGGGTAAAATCGAACGGCATAGACCACCCTCCGTTGATTACACGTCTACATATGTGCATATATGTATAGAAATACATGTACGTGAATACAAAACGGGCACATAAACGAACAGAAGAACCCTTAAGAATAATTCATCCATGAATTTTCTAGAAAGTGAAAAAACCTATTCGCGACTTCCTTTCCTCGATCGTTTATGTATTTATAAATACAATCAGTATCGATATTTTTTATTTTTAACATGTAAGAAATGATTTGCGAATTCTCGAAGAACCTTAGAAGTAAAATAATCCGAAGAGAATTGGAGTATAACATCGAGCCTCGGAAACTGCAGACAATGGTTCCGCACTCGCGGAGCCAACGCCAAAGATCTGACCGTACAAAAGGACGGATTGTTAGAGGTGGAGATCGCACACACACAAATGTTTATGAGAGAGAGAGAGAGAGAGAGCGTCGAAACAACAGAGAGCAAACCGAACGCTTCGCGGGCGTGAGCGCTTTGGTATTTATCATCAGCTCGATTCGCGCTGTCGGCCAGTTCCTGGTGAGGGGAGGGGGGGTTAGTACTGAAAGCTAGTGAAACAGCCGTCGGTTTGCTGTACACAGAAGGAGAACGAGCTTGTGAACGAGACAGAGGGTAATAGAGAGGTGGGAGGGGAGGGAGGCACTCTCCAAGAGCGGTGAGTACGGGGTGTTCGTTGATTGAGAGTAATCTGTTTTGTTAATTGCAAGGTCCGCAGAGCTACCCTCCCGATACCTGCGGTCTGGTTGTGCTGCGTTCAGCTGGTGCGCGCAGTTTCAACGTGCCTCGCCGTCCCTCCCGGTTTCTCTTACCGCGACGTTTTCCCCGTCGCCGGGAAGAGCCCGGCCGCTCTTGGCCCTCTCGCGCGAGGGTGAGGGACTCGAAGGCGGTTAACCGACTAATTGCAATACCGTTATGGCCCTAGGTACATTCACGAACGAGCTATGGGGAAAAAGCGAATAGTCTCGTCAACGAGCATGCAACGCTAATGGACCGTCAAAAACGCAAATTCCACCGTTTTCCACATTTTTTGTACGCGCAGCTCGTGTCATTTTTTCCTGCTGCGAATCGCCAAAGTAAAGTGATTTTAATAGACCCTTTTTTTTAACGAATATGTGTTCTAGCGTATCGCGGAACGAAAATGTACCGCACGGCCGACGTCAAATAATCGGTGCGTGTGCATATATCGAACTGTCATGAATTATTCATACAGTGCGCGCGAGGGAGAGGCGAGTACTCGAAATAGAAAAGTTCGGTCAATGTGTCGCGCTCCATACGAATGAAATACGGACCAGAATCGCACATGTCGACCGATCGTGCCGATATATATTCGCGAGATTCCTGTTATATAAATGACGGTACGATCACCTATAATAACTGGCGGGGGTTGGTTTGTACGTGATTTTAAACGTCCAGCGAAAATACAAATTTCGTTGCATTTGACAAAAATATATCTTCTATTTTTCGGCTCGTTGACGGAAATTAAAATTAATTTCGTCATTCGTAACCAACAGTCGACACATCGTGCGTACTGTTCGATCGACGAGAACCGGTATCTCTCCTTTGTTACTTTCACTTTTCTATATGCATATCTAATAACGAACTGGAAATCCGTTAATAGTCGAAGGAAGAAGTGGACAGATGAAGCGGGAGGGGGACGAGGTACACCAACGTCCGTACACTTACCGGTGGTGTACATGGCAACGCCCTTGAGCGTGACGGGTTCCAGTATCGCCGGTTCGCTCCTGCCCTTAGCGTTAATGGCATAGAGAAAGAGACGATAGCTCCTGCCGGTAGTCAACCCGGCTACGTCGAAGGTTGGCCCGGCCGGACCGGACGGCAGCGTGCGGTTGAGCAGTACGGCGCCCGAGTCCTCGTCGGCCACCACCTCCAGCTGATAGCTGTGTATCGGCAAACCACCGTCGTAGCCCTCCAGGCAACGCACGATCAGTCCTGTGCCTGTTTTCGAGCTCGACTCGTCGAGCTCGAGCGGCGCTGACATCTCCGTAGCTGTACAATTATGCAGCGCGTAGGGTCGGCCGGCAGCTATCACCTGTATAGAGACGTACGGAGTCGAGAAATGTTTAGTCGTGACTTTTCTAAAATTACGAATAAAAACTTGATAAATTCGGAAAAGATTCTGATTATATCTTTCGACTCAGAAATTCAGTCGCTCAAACTTTTCGTTTCCGACCAAAAATTCATTAATCCGTATAATTATTATTAATAACATGTTTAATCGAATATTCAAGATCGAAAAATATCTCCGTCGTTCCCGTTATTCATTAATTAAATTTTCATTCGCAAATAACCCGCCGGTAAAATACGATATCGGTGTACCTCTATAGCGCGGAAATTTTTTGATATTACGACTGGTCGCGGATATTCCGGGAGGTCGTGAATTTATCAGAGCTCTCTCACCTGAAAGAGGCAGGGCGCTCGCTGCTTGCCAACCTGGTTACTCGCCCAGCAGGCCACCGTACCGTAATCCATTTCCGTGGCCGGAGTGTAGTTGAGCCTCGATCCGTGAAACTGCTGATACTCCTTGAGGCTCTCCGATGCGGTGGCCGGGGCTCCGAGGCCCGTAACATGGGAGTAACGCGAGTGCGGCATCTCGACTAGTTCGCCAGAATTATTGAAGGTCCAGTGAAAGGTCAGCGGTGCCGGGTGGCTCTCGACCGAGCAGATCAACGAGACTGTCTCCTGTTTCAGGGCACCTACGACCACCTCGCTTTTGCCCTCCTTGCACACCGGCGTGTCTGCGAACGAGCGCATATCCTCATTCACGGTGACGAAACTTTCGAAAATTGGGCCGCGAGCGTATCGAATAGCGCTCACGGTGAAGTAATATATTCGTGTTTAGCGGTAAAATCGCGTGGCTGCGCGATTCTCGAGGAACCGCGCAAACTCCGCGGATGTATAAACGTCGGGTCGATCGCTCCTAATAGGAAATTCCCTTGGCATCGGTATTCGCGATAGGCCGCGCACGGAAGTCCCAAACGGCGCGTGGGATGATTTACGACGAAATGCTCGCCGACGTCGGTGTGTGCGTGTGTGTGTGTGTATATCAGTGAGAATGGCGGGTCTCGCGATTCAGCCGCATTCGATGCAGCATCGAATTAATTGCGCCGAGACGTCTCGCGAATCCATCGATACCCAAGAAGTCGTCGGATAGACGCGTCTTTGATCTTGCAAGTTTCGCGAGTTTAGTATCGAGTGACGAGAGAATAACGTTTCGAGAATGAAGAATCAAGATCGGGGTATATATACTTGTACTGATTATCAGAGATCGAAGTTCGGGCTCGAGAAAATTCCGAGAGCGAAGCTTTGGTTGGAAACGATTGAAAAACATCAAGAACGAGAGGTGGAAAAGGATAGGAAAGAAAGAAACTAACGAGGCTATATCGATGTCACGATGCAACCACGAATCCTTTCATCTTCGGCTCCCTCCTGCATACTCTCTTTCTCTTTCTCTTTCTCTCTCTCTCTGTCTCTCTTTTGCACACCCCCGCAGGCGAGGGGGTTTTCGGCTGGAAACTCGTTCGCGCGCGGCCCGTTCTAGCGCATTGCCGAGCCACCCCCCACCTACGGCCTCGCGCCATACATGAATATTCAGCCGCGCTTTACATACATTGAATATGCATCGGAGTCCTTCCTTCCCTCTTAGGTCATTTACAAGATGCAGATACGCTGGGCTACCACCACCGAGGAGAGGGGGTACTACCCATTCTAATAGAATAACCCCAGCGCGCGGTCTACGTTTCACAGAAAACTATACAATTCTGGCCCGAGCGTCTCGATCCGCCCTTCCGGCTCCGTACTCATTGCCTCTTAAATACCTCACCTATCTGTATACGCGCAGGCACGAGCAGAGAGAGAGAGAGAGAGAGAGAGAGAGGGTGGGAGGTAGGAATCTCGAGCCTCCTCGACAGTTAGATACGTACTCCACTTGCTTACGATCGATTAAGTAATTATCGAGGATTCCGGCCGTAAGGTGAGAATCGCTTAAATTAGGGAATTGACCCAGGAGGTCCGAGAGAGGGCAGGCCGATATCTGCGGCCCATAACGACCCGTAATTGCTCGTTGTTATTACGATACCCGGCGCGAGAATGGCAATTTCACCGGGTGTACATGTAGCTCTTTCCCTTTCCCTCGCGAGAATTCGATATGCGACCGCGACCAACGGGGATCCCATTTCTACAACTCGACTTACACATTACTCGCAACGCCACCGGATTGCTGGCCGTTTTGCCCTCGCTGTTCGCTGCCAGACACGTGTAATCACCCGCCGAGTACCGCGTCAGACCCTGAAGCACCAGCGAGTGATCGCTCAACACTACTCCCGCTGTCGCGTTGTTCTTCAGTTCTTTGCCCTGAAAATATAGAACATTGTTGTTTATACAACGATTTCTCTTTTTAAATCTTATTATCGGATATTTATCAAAATTAAAAACTAATTACTCTTAAAAATTAATTACGTTTTATTTGAAATTATTTATTTATTTTCTACATGTTTCAGATAAACTCACATCTTTGAACCAAGCCAGCTTGTAAACTTTCGGATTCGCCCTGACGATGCATTCAAAGTACACGTCATCACCCTCCTTAATGTCGTCTGGATTCAGGGTTTCGCCCATTCTTAGCGTCACCACCGGCTGATACTGCACATCCAGTCGCCATTTGTCCTCGAGGCCGCTGTCCGGTATTGCTGGGTTCTCGGCACGACAGGTCAGATATTTACCGTCGTCCTCGATGGTCGGCACGAAACTCAATACGCTCAGACTCTGGTTGTTCTCGAGAGCGAACTGAAACAAGTCGGATGACGCATATATTTCGAGTGTCGCCAGATGGTTAGTTCGGTCGCCGAGAAAAAAATGACGTAGCGAAAAAAAAAACGAAAATCTCATTATTCTTTGTAAACGCGAAACAGTTCAACGTAAATTGAACGAAAAAGTTCGAAACTACCTCATTTTTAACCGAGCTTATAACATCTACGCGCGTGTATCGTTTATCCTGCAACGTCCGTCATTAAAGTAATTAACGCTGCGTACCACTTCTCCAATGCGTCTGTTGGGAAAAGATAGAAAAGGGAGATATAAAAGGCGCTAGAAAAACTAGAGAGAGAGAGAGTAGTGTTTCAACCAAATTCTCCATTTTATCTCCGGCTGTTCTTTATCCGATCTAGACGATGTCATTTTAATGATAGCGCCGTCGGGTACATCCATTCGCAGCGGGAACCGTGTGCACGCACACGTCACTATAATATCGCGAATACGATGAATGGAAATAATGGTTCGTCAGGATGAATGTCGTATCATACACGAGCCCGTGCCCCCGATACTTTCTCGTTTTCTCTCTCTCTCTCTCTCTTTCTCTCTCGTTTTATAGATTCACCGTCCTCTAGCCATCCAATGTGCTTTCGTTTTTAAACTTCGATTTCGTCCAGTTCTGCTTCAGTAGGACGCGATCGAATTTTCCGATAAAACTAGCTCTAGCGACGGACAGTGTCCATGCGCACACTGCAGCTAGCGGTGGATAGATATAGCTACGTACACACGGTATCTCGGCCGTACCGTTACGTTTAATACGTTCCATACAAAAGTCGCGTCTCTCAGCGAAAATTTAACCCGGAAAATGTCCGGAAAATTTCCGAGTGAATAACTTTAATATCAAAACTCGGGGAGCGGATATTAACGCATATTTCCGACTGGTCCGCTGATTAAACAATCTGGGTTAGGAACGGAGGAAATATCGGGAGAAAGAGAAACTCACGTTCTGAGCCATTTTCTTGATCTGCCGGTTCGCTTTCCACCACGTGATAACAGCTTCGGGTCTCGATCCTGACGTTTTGCACTCCACGTCGTAATTCTTATCCGCGGAAACGCGTCTCTCTTTTGTAAGTATCTGCACCACTAGTGGCTTCACTGTGAACAAAGGAAACATTCAATTAGATATTTTTCTTGCATTTTTTAGCGTGTATTCGAATTTTTCTACACTATCAAAATATCGTTTTGGTAGTATAGGAAATCCCAATAGGTAGGTGATAGGTGATGAAGACTTCCAAATGCGTGGGGGAACTCGAGAGTGAGAGATACAAGACAACACGAAGTTAGTGGAATTACGCCGAATGTCGGAGCTCTAAATGTCAATTACTCAATTATATATGACACGTGATTTGCGTGTCCAGAGAATCGAGAGTGGGTGGTCAGAAAAGAGTAATGTATTATGTATGCAAAATAACCCATGATAACTCAAAAATCTCGTTATACATTATACATTATACATTATTGAGAATAACTCAATAAAACCGAAAGCGATTGTAAAGATTCGCATTTTTCTGCAAATTTCATCAAGTGGTTGTACTCAGCCATGTAATTTTCATTATGTCGTAAAATTTTTAATCTCGCTCTCTCGAATAGCTCGATTGAAGCGTATTATGTACGGCGCGGATTTCAACGCTCGGAACGAACAATTTCACGCGCCGTTCGATCGGTTACGAGCAGGGATTTCTGCAAATTCCCGTCGTGACTTTGCGAGTACGCGCGCGGGGTTACGGCGTCGTTCGGCTCGTAAATTCCAAAACATCGGTCCTCGCTTATGCGGCCGTCCACTCGTACAACCCTTAATTGCCATTAGCCGGTGGTCGCTTCTCGAAAATTGGTTCGCCGCTCGGTTCTCTCTACCTCTCTCGCTCTCTCTCTCTTCTATTTCTACTCGCGATCCTTCTCAATGGTCGTTCATGCGCGACCAACCTCGACTGACTTGCGGCTATCTTCATTCACCGGGGCCAACCCCCTTCGTTTCGGCTTTCGAGACACGACTCTGCCCGCGTTCCGTGACTCCGATTTTGCGATATCGAAACGAATCGTTCCCTCTCTCTCTCTCTCTCGCGGCAACGGACTCTCGACTAGCGGAGAATAGCAAAAAAGGAGAAAGAGAAGAAAATATTGCGATGAAAAGAATTTCCACTCGATATATCGAGGTTTAAAATAAGACGTATACAAATCCGACGATTCGTTTTTGCACCCTTTTACGTGCCGAGTAGTAGGATGCGTGAAAGCCAGCTTTGGCTCTTGTGTTAGTATGCATACACGTATACACGCGTACAGAGCCACTCTATAATATGCGCACCGCGGTCTCGCTATTCAGTCTCCAACCTGCAGAGAGAGGAAAGCTTAATCCGCCAATTTCATTCGGTCGAAGAACGGGGGCTAGCGCAAAAGAGGAATCGTGTGTTTTATCCCGCTTACTTATATGCTCGTCCATACCATATGTACCCGCCCACACGTGTATACGTATATATATATACATATATTCAAATGAATTCGGTACTCGCACTAAAGCGCAGTCGATTTCTGCGAGCGTTCTTTATCAGTCATTTCCGCGAAATTACACAGTTTTTCTTCGCAACCCCGCTCGTATATTTATTCCCGTATTACCTATCGTCACGTGATCCGTGCAAAGAGGAAAAAGAGAAGAGAGCGAGGAAAAAAAATATAAAAAGCCCGTTTTTCCATCGTTATTAAGCCATAACGTGAATTATTAAAATCATCGATACGCGTGTGTGCACTTGCGTTGCCGCTCGCGAGCCCGTCGAGGGAATGCGTGGGGAGAGAGAAACGCGAAGGGTCGACGTCCCTACGGGTAGCAGTGATAAGTGCCGATAGCGCGTCACTTCGCGCCTCTCCCTCCACACTCGCTTACTCTCTGTCTCTCTTTCTCGGCCGCTGTTTATTTTCAGAACCACACGGATAGCTGTCTCTCCTTCTCACGAGCGAACACGTGCGCGGAGCCACGACCCCACGAATTGAGAACCTATTTCCCGCGGCGTTAAATAATAAACAGTTCGCACGAAAATAATTCCTCGCGTTAAACAAGTTCGCCGGAGTGGAACTTTGAAAGATTTTCCTCTCTTCGGAGAAAAAGTTGAAACAACACAGATGGCCGGTTTAATGGAATTTTTCATGGCGCCTCGCAGTTTAACGACCCGGATTTTCGTGCATACGTGAAATATTTACTCGTAGAGCGCGGTGAGAAGCGAGGTGAAAGGTTCGGTCGCACCTACGTGCGAATACGTACCTGTTGTCCGCTCGGAGGGCCGATAATTCATGTGCAAACAAACACGAAGGAGGCGTGTAATCCTCCACCTCTATCTCCCTCTCTCTCGCACTGTGTTATTTACCCAATCAACCGTACGTTTCACGAGAGTGACACGCTGTCGTGCTCGCGACGCGACCCAATCGATCATCGGGAAGAACCAGTGGGCTCATGAGCCCGCATAAAAGAGCGCGTTGTTGTTTCGCGTTTATCAGAGCTCACACGGCTAATTATCGTTCCCCATTGACTGTTGCGCGATTTTTTATTGCCACCTGTCATAATCGAATCGAGCCGGTTTCATTCGATTTAACGCGGAAAACGTTTTCGCGATTCGCAAGTTGAAATAAAAAAAAAAGAAAATAACTGCCGAAATAATGGACATTCGAGGCGAGAGTTAATTTCGTTACACATGGCAGCGCAATCTTTTATTAATCTGCTTTCAGCGCTATGTCGTACCGGAGGACGTTTTTGAATTGCCGTTTTTTCAATCGGTACATTCGCCCGATGCGATTTACCGATGCGACTAATTAACTTTTCATTTACCCGTCTCTCTCTTCTCTCTCTCTCCCTCTCTCGCCCTCGTTATCGAGTATCGAGCGGAAAATGCACAGGCAACGTTTACAACGTGAAAAAAATTCACAAAATGCTCGATTTCAGGATTAAACGATTTTGATGAAATAAGATTTGAATAATTCTATTTGTGTACCATTCAAACAAATCTACTATTTGCAAATTAAAAGTGATACTTATTCTCATTTATTTTAGCAACGTTTAGCAATATCGATCATCAAAACGAAATAAAATCGAAAAATTAATTCATAAAGAAAGCGGAGGCCCCAAGCGATATGTGCCGATACTGACACGCTGCAGCATTCGCTCCGTGATTCGCTGATTTCACGAAATTTTAAACGCGAATATCTCGAAAACTATTCATCGGAGCCAAAAAATGAATTAAATCATTTCGGCTTAGAATTTTGCGCCCTATTCACTGCCGGAAGATTCAACGAGGTTGCGCTGACACCCTGTATACCAACCCCACATTCTTTTCTCTCTCTCCCGCTCAACGCAAATCAGCATCGTACGTCAGCGTAAATGAGATTACGAGCGGTAGGCATGCCGCGGTTTGCCTGCACGCATAATGACGTCGAAACCGATCGACAGTATACGCTCGTATAGACGCGGAACTCGTGAATTAACGACACTCGAAGCGCGCATCGACTCCGCTCAACCCTTCTCCCGAGTGCTCTATAATAGCTTTACGCATGCTCCCAGTTAAATGTTCTTGACTCCGATATTACGAAACGGTGGAGCTGACGTCGAAATTCAATCGACGATTCCATTCATTCCGACAATTTTTTTTTCGCTCCGATATTTATAATTCTGAACTCTCTCAGTTCGAAAGAGGTAAATCGAGCGAGTTTCGCGATTACAAATGACTGTCGTTGATAGAACCGAAAATAGCGAATTGAAATAAAAATAAAGCAATCGGAGAGGACAAGTGCAATTTTCATGCTCGACGCACGTAGTTCCGACTTGGCGATATTTTATCGAGAGTGGAGCGTGAATCAAACGCGGCGAGAAAATAAAATCTCTCTTTACCCTGCGATTAAAAAATAGAGAAGAGAAAAAACCACTGAAATAAATAGCCGTCGAATTTATGGCGCGCGTAATTGCTTTCGTGATTGAAATCCAAATTCGGCGGTAAGAATTTATTCACGCGAGTTTCAAACGGACTCTTCTCCATATTATACGAACCGCGCGCATCGAACGAACTCGCACTACGACATATATGGAAATCGGCTGTATTAAACGAGCGGGAAATCGAGAAGTCTCGTTGATGAGGCAAAAGTAACGCGGGAGTCACGCGATCGGCTGATCCGTCTTACGGAATGCGTCAGTGCTATCGACCATCTCGGCAAAAACGTACTCTCGTGAAAAGTAAAAAACAATTTAACACGAAATTGCTCGTTATGCGTGCGATGTACTTATGACGTATTACGTAGGGGGGAGAATTACAAAGTAAAATTTCATCTATTCAACGGTAGTGAGAAAATCGTCGGGTTATATTTCTGCAGTTGTAAACGTCACTCACGATTAACGTCGAGTATGACCATTCGCATTTGCGGCTGCACGAGATTCGTATTGCCCGCTTGACAAATCAGTCGCTCCTTGAGGTGCTGCCTGCCGATCTTCGGATACACCAAATGATTAACGGTCAAGCCCGTCTCGGGCGTGTGATGATAGGAGTCGTCGATCACCGTGTTTCCCAGGTACCAGGTGAGCCGCGGTGGCGGTTTCCCGCCGCGCGACTCGCAGATCAGGCTTACGTCGCTGCCCTCGTTGTAAGGCTCCTCTAACCTCGCTACGTTCTTCGTCGTCCCGTCCAGTATAACGGGCTTCGACGGTGGCACTGTCAAATATATCGCAGCGATATGAGAATGGTTCTCGATAGTTCGAGACATTCATTGAGGATGTACGAGCACGTTGCAGATTATGCAATTACTAAAAACATATTCTGAGAATTTGAAGAAGATTACTCGAGTAATAAATTAAACAGTATCTCCAAAAGAGGACATGCGCCCACGTAAACTAGCTCGTACATCCGCGAACACTGAAATTCCTTATTACCCACATTTTTCATTTGTCAACTAATTTATTATTTCGCGTCACGACTTTTCCGTAGCGACCATCCATTAATCCTACTTTCATCCGTGTCCTCGAGCTCGAATAATGTTTGAATGAGCTTAAATCAATACGAGTTCGGAAAAGAGAATAAAGGGGAAGAAAAAGGACTCGAGATTAAATTTAACAACCGTCAGACACTCGAGCGAATTTCGCGGACAAAGTAAGCCGAGTTATATACCCTCCCCGTGTTCGCGTCTCGGCCAACTTTTATCGTCCGGGGAATATTTTTTCCTCTATCTTTCTCGCTCTTCCTCGTTCCACCTTTACCTTTTTTTATTCGCATAAGTATATCTCTCGCGACGATTCCAAGCGTGAAGTACTAGACCGCGAGAAAGTTCTGGCAGGAGCGTCCCGGGTGTGATTCGTCGTTAAAAAAAAAAGGAAAAAAAAGTCCGAGTTTGAGTGCGCGGGCTCGCAAATTGAGGAGAAAAAATCGAAAGAGAAACGGCGTGGCGGTATTGTATCGACGAGGCAAAAAACTCACCAATTACGGTGAGATTGAGCTTCTGATTGCGAGTCGGCGAGTTGCGAAAGTCGACCCTGCAACGGTAGACACCCTCGTCGCGAACCTCCAGCCGATCGATGCTCAAATGAGCCGGCTTGCCGAGGGTGTTGAAGAACGCGCGTGGACCGAGCGCGCTGGGCGACGACCACAACTCCGCGTTACTGAATTGTCTCCTTCCACGTATGTCGAATCTGCAACAGACGAAACAGTCGAATTAGAAAAATATCGGCGTACGGATGGGCTCGATTACGAGAACGAAAATATAGGAACTCTCGATCGTCGTTAGAAACGAGACACTCGAGACGTTATCATCGTTATCAAGCGGCGGTTACCTGGGGAGCGATCCGCGTGCGTGATCGCGTATTAAGCATTCGCAGTCCGAGAACTGCGGAGGCTCGAGCATTATAAGGGCGCTGAAGAACCGGAGAGGAGGTCAGAAGAGGTTAAAGAGGAGTACTGGCGTTCCTCGCGACCGGCTAAAAGTTAAATTGCATTCCGCGATTGCGGAGGAGTTTGGATTTTCGCTCGCGACCCGAGTATTCCCAAAGCAGCCTCTCTTCTCATTTCGCTCCCTCCTTCATCCCTCGCCTCGTTCCGCTAGCGCCACATCCTTACTTCCGCGGCATTGACGGTGAAATACGATTTAATTCTTCCACTTCGCACTCTCGTCGAAGTATAATCCTCTCCGGCCAGGTATACTAAATACGCGGATAAACGACTAAATACCACTACACTTGTACAGTATACGAGATGCTTCATAAGTACCACTAACGCTCCAGAATACCTTAAGCACAATTTTATATTTTTCCCAGAGTACGTACATAAAAATTTAAACTGACAAATTTTAAATTACGAATAAAGTTTTGAATGCTCCAGTTCTCGAATATACGAGCACTTGTATTATTAAAAATCTCATTTTCGTTCGATATTAACCGTTTTTAATTTAGAGTTGAATTAAAATTTACTCATTCATTAGCCATGTTTACCTATTATGGACCATTATTGATTAACAAAACTTGACGCGATTATCGATAACCAATCGCTCGCTCTTCTTTCATAGTCCAACTTTTTCGACAAAGATTTCGAGTATGCTCGTGAATGCGATAAGTGATTTCGGGGGAACCCCTATCGAGTGCGATTTACCGTGTTTGCGCGATAAAAAAAGACACCGAGGTTGGGAGCAGACGGCGCGAACGAGCCAATCCATATTCCGAATTTCCGAGTCGCTATCCTACGGGCGGTAAAAGCGGAGCCGAGATCGAGATAGTCCTGGAATTTGCATGAAATTTTCTCGCGATCGGGGGAATCTCTATCTTCGATCCGCAAGACGACACGCGAGAGAATCGGACTTTTACTCGCGATCTCGTGGAACGTGCAGCGAACGATCGTCGATATGACAGATCGAGTCGGTATTAAAATATGTAGGTAAAGACCAGCCACGCATACGAATTCATTTATTCCTAGAGGGATACAGCAGTAAACGTTCGCACGAGAATAACAACGAGCGGAGGCAAAATATTTCAGTTGACGAGTATCGATAACAGGATATCGAGAAATTAGCTCGTGACAAAATAACGATATCTATAGTTTCATTCCGGATATCCAAATGCTGCCTTTCGAGATATGGCATAGTTGGAAGGGTGCATTAGCCGTGTTCCTACTTCGGTAGACAGGGGTGCTCGACCCGGTCCGGGATAATATTAACTTCGGATAGTTGATAACGGGCTCCATTCCACTGGATTAGGCCACGCGCGCGTTCCTGTTTTCGACGACACTCGAGAGTTTCGACCGGGCGTGTCGAGTGCCGCTCTCTCGCGTTATCCCTCCCATTTGCCGACTCGTAAAAGAACGATATAGCTGTGTTCGCGTCTACCCGTGGTTCTTTCAAGGTCACAAGAGATCGGACATAGAATCTCACGGAATTACAGATTCGACCGCACCTCTCTTAGTTAAAGAATCATCTCGACAGCTTCCTTTATTTTTGTTCATTAAACTACAGTTCCACGATAATTTTTGAAGTTAGCGATCCAGTTCTCGAAACTAATCTATTTTTAATCGTTCTGTCTCAGTCGTATGTTACGTAAAAAATTGATACCCGAGGATAGTGCAGGTTGCAAGAGACAACAATGACGGTAGAACGAGATCGAATCGAATCCAGAATTTCTACTTCCCGAGGGCCTTCGAGAGAAAAAATAAAAAGAAACGAGAGAGAAACGAGATTAATCTGACTTTACAGCGATGAACTTCCCGGTATAATCAACTTCGAGACGCGCATCCCCTTTCTCTTTTGCGCACATATCTCACACCTTATTACATTTCTTAAATATGACCCTCGGAGCGCTAACGTTCGCGACACCCGCGCCCTTCTTCCCGAGCCATTCTATTCTATATGCAAAATTTCACGGGCCGCGGGAGCGAAACGACGAGCGAGCTGGCGGCCAAATGAAGTTGGCGTAACGCGCAGTGGAATAACGTAAGGTCACCGAAAGAGGAACGCCTCTAAGTCCTCTCGCCTTTCTCTCTATATTATTCCTTATTGCTATCCTTCTCTCGCAATTAATAAATTCTTACCCTACTCTCATAAACCATTTAAGATTTCGAGATGAGATTACCAGTTTAAACATTTAACTCCATTTTCATCTATTTTTCATTAGACTTTATCTACTTTATCTACGAAAATCGGTTTTTGAACAGCAATATCGGTTAATTTGGCAATTATTTTACCTCAGTGACAATACGATGTTTACAATAGAGACAACATAACGTTAGTTATAAATACTACCGGAAATTGGAGCATTTCGCCTCAATTTGGAGTTCGAAGTCAGAGCAATAGTTAACCAATCGAGCTCTTCTCTCGAATTTACACTACAATCCCTAAATACTCGAATGATTATTTGAAAGGTATCTCAGAATATTCCGAGAGGTATCGTCTCAGTTCATGCGCCAGGTGTATCCGATGCCAATGAGATAGACGCAGTGTATGCATCCTGAATTATTTGTTACTAGGATTTAGGTCAGGCGACTAATTCTATTATGTGTCGTAATTAGATTATTTAGAAGTTTTAAACATAAATATAAAGCTGTGAAACTACACAGAGGTAGAATATATCGAGTTGGTTATTTAACAATGAACGACAAGATTAATCTAAAGATTAAGATTAAGATTTAGATCTTAAGATTTATGCTTAATAAGAAAAAATTTTACCTGTAAATGGGATCGCCGCCCTCTTCTTTGTACCAAAGCACCATGCTCACGCCGTCATCGTGAGACGTCTCGATGTCGCACGGTAGCTGCACCTTGTTTCCGACGACGCCTTCGACGGGGCTTATAGGTACTGTAAACATCGAGGAAAGGAAAATTAAAAGGAGCGAAAAAGTAAGTACACGTACATACGTATAGTCGCAGTGAGTATTATCAAGGTGTGTTTTTAATAACCTACTTTGACGTCGCAAAAGATAATAGGAGGAAATATATTCGCGAGCGCGTAAAAGTTTACGATCGACTTGCCTAGCGAGCGCGTATTAAAGAAGGCGAGAGCGCGATTTTATTTGAGCGTGACCATCCGTTGCGCGAAAAGAGGATCAGAGGCGGCCGTTAAACGGGACGTTGCCGCTCGTCTCGTAGTCGGGGGCTGTTTGACGTCACGAGAGGTGAGAACCGATATATATCGATCACGATAGTCACGGGAACGAGAGGGAAATTTCCGGAAAGAAATTTTCTCGCGAACAAATTTCGCGGAAAAAGTTTTTCTTCGATATGCAGGATGAAAAGCTCGGCAAATCCGGGTCCTCGATATTGATGGAATCGGGCTCGAGAGGGTGAGGATTAGCGGCCTAATTTCACGAGAGTGGAACGTCAACCGTTCGGTTCTGCTTATGACATCGTCGGAACCGCGATATTTTTCCGCCCTTCCCGATATCGTCCTATATACTTTTATCGCGTTATTCGGGCTGATGGGTCAGGGAGGTGACGAGACGACCCACTGCCGACCAATTAGATTTACATGCAGATCGAGTTATCGCATTTTAACGAGCTTCCACTCCCGGTGCTTATTTATCCAGCCCTTATCTCGCGTAGGAACCGATCGATCGGCTCCTACGATCCCGTCGATCTCGTCGATCACGCCTCCCCCTTACTTCTCATCCTCTCGTTCGAATCGCGCGACATGGTATTCCATTCTCGCGCGTATTTTTCGTCTCGAGTTATAAAGCTCCGAGTGCTTTCTCAACTTTTCATCCATCGGTCTCTCTGACGGCTTCCAACTTCGTGTAATTTTTTTCCTACCTTTCTCATTCGCTATCGATTTTTTTCTCTCGTTTTTTTCATTCCCTTTCAATTCGAATAATTTGCATGAACTCGTCGTGTACAAACGAGGGCGACGGGCGAGCAGAATTTTATTCAAAGCCGAAATCGACGCCGCGAGAATAATTTATTCATATCACTCGGAAGAGTTTTAAATTAGCCGCGTACATGTTTCACGTAGCCAAATCGACGTTCGGATTTCGTAAAGGTCTTATAAATAACCCACCCACGCGAACGGATCGATTCTCATTCGTGACTCGAGCCCGCGAACCCGCCGAGGAGTAAGAGAGAGAGAGAGAGAGGCAGAGAAGACTGGCATCAAACGATCTGTAAATTAGTAATTTCCTTCTTCTCGCGCTATAATACCCTTCGGGTGACGAAGAAAGAGACTTCAGAAAATTACGTCGTTTTTTCTTACGAGTTCCCCTGCCAATCCAATCCCGAATTTCTTCCCGCAATCATTTCTCCTCCTTCATTTTTTCTCATTTCGTCCCGCTCGCAGTCCAACCCGTACGGAAAAAATTATATTTGATATATATTTGAAATATATATAGAATATAGTTAAAAATATGCGCTGAATATATTCTGAAATATATTTCAAGTACACAAAATTTGCCGCTTTTCGT
>NCVS01002981.1:0-20879 GCA_003055095.1 Goniozus legneri
TTTGAACTAGAATAAGCTCTGAAAGTTGTGCATTTTGGGTATAGCTGACACTACTACCAGTAATTATTGAAAACGAGACGCCTAGGTATAATTCAGATCGAACTTCGCCCGCCTTCGGCGGGCTCGTTCGATCAGACAATTATACGCAGTTGACCGAGTGCGGACACGAGAAAGGAGTAAGTCGTCGGTGCACGAAGGACGAATATTTCACGCGTGGTATATATCAAGCAGCATTTATACCATACATAATTATCTAAATTACTGAATTCACGTTGAAATCTCAGGAAGAGAAGTTGGCACATTCGTGTGTACTCGCATTCGGTACATTACCCCAACTTATTCAATTGCGCACACAGATTTCGCTTGTTAGCACTGAGCGCGGTTTTGAGGCACAAATGCGCTCTCCGGTAGTATAATGAGCAAGTTCGATAGAGAAACAAATACGTTTCTCTCAATGTCGCGTATAATCGTACCGCACTCGGGTAAATCTATCGTCTAATTCAACACGATAATTATCGGAACAGCAATTCTGAAATTTCGTACGAGTTCGTCACTTGTGAGATTGATGTTTTTTAATAATCGAGAGAAGATAAGAGCAGAATGGGGAAGCTGCGTTGTCAACCCTTTGGAATGTTTTGTATATGTATGGAATTTCATTGTTATTTACCGTTATTTTTTACACTCAAATTCTAGAGCTATATATTGTAAAGAAAAAACTTGAATTAGTTAGTAAACTAGATGCGTTAGCATCTTAGCTGATGTATCAGCTTGTACTATAGTATCAATGGTTAGGAAACATCAAGTTGGCAAGTCTGTCGGAAAGTACAGAAATTAGTATAGGATTGAGAAAATACGTCGGGGGTGGCGTCTTAAATATGCGCCGTGGAACTGTCAGTGGGGGAGGGGGTGGAAATATGTGTCGCGTTGCCTCGCGACGGTTCTACGGCTATATAGGTATAACCCAACGAGGCTCTCTCGTCCTTCCAACCCCCTTGTTGTACTATCTCGCTTGTTCGCGAATATAAGAGGCCCTTGGTTCGTGTGCGAGAGCTCGTCTTAAGCCACGCTCTACCGAAATTTATCGCTACTAAACACGACGTCCCCTCCATCCCTCCGATGAAAACCCGACGGCACACATACCCGTGAAATTGCGCGTGAATCCTTAGGTAGCCCCACGTATACACAACCAACTCGTGACGTATGTCGAAGCCTCGTTAACCAAGAGGCGATTAGCGTTTGTGTAAAACACGCCCGTTACCAGAAACGTAAACTGACAATGAGAAGAATATTTGTTGAACCAGAATGTAGATTCATATGTTACCAAGATGATATTTTATAACATACACTGAAAATAAAATACCGAATATATATTTAATATTTATTTACACATATCGAAATGTATAGTTATTTGTTCACGATATTTATGAATATTGGACAAAGTTATTGTTTGAATTGTAAATACTAATTTTGAGTCGTATATTTTATTGTTCTAAATAATAATTAAAAATTAAAAAATAATTATTTGAATTGTAAGTATCGATTTTATTCTAAATAATATTTATTCTAAGTAATAATTCATTTTATCGAAAAAAATTTATTTATTTCTCGGTATATTTTCAAATAAAAAAAGTTTCACAAATTTTTGTCTCCGCTGTAAATATGATTTACCTGAACCGTCAGTATCATCTTGGTAGTACGAATGCGCACTTATTTCAGCAAAATTTGTTCTGTTTCTATCGAGGATTTATGTTTTTGTCTTCCACCTAATACAATTCATCGATTTACAGGGAATTTAATTAAATTTTAATGAACCGTTCTCACGTCCGTTACCTGTACTCGGGAATTTCGGACAAAATTTTCGAATGACGAGGAGCGATGTATGGTGGATTTATATACTTAATTATGACCTGAAAGACGCGTATTTAATGGAATTCTTCATGCGTGCGGCAACAGCTGTTGTCCGTACCCGCGACTCGTCGAGAACGTCGAGAATGCAGAGAAGACGGCTCTTTCAGAAATGATATTCTGAATGCGCGGAATGATTTTTCTGTCCTTTTTGTGTAATTAAAATTCATTTTTATGAATGAAATTTTTTATATATAGTGAGTTTTAACATTTAATTCGTTATAATTCATATTTCATCCGTTATTAATATTGCAGTGAAGTAATACTCTCTCACATTTTCTTTCATTAATCGATTGATTATGAACGGATGAAATGAACTGTCATTTAAAATCCTTGAATATTTCTCGCGTGGTCATTCATGTATTTATCCATTGATATTCGTTTCACCGCGGTTTGTGAACAAACGTCACGGAAACTCCGCATATCTATTTAGAATTTGTATAACACACATCGAAAATTTGCAAATATTTGCGTGTTTATCTAATTGGTCATCCGAATAGCGCGAACTCCGTTCATATGTGTATAATTAAGGCTACGTCGATGGTTGATGATGAAATGTTTAATATCGTCGTCACAGAGAGTTCGTTATTGAAAACTGAACCTCTGTACCTCTGTACCTCTGAAAACTCAATTTTACCCCTTTTTTAAAGTGATATATTATATTTTTCACCGAAAGACAAAATTTCTTTTCGCTTCTAATAGGAATGGGAGAAATTCGAAAAATCGAGAACAGCTACGAGCAGTTGAAACAGTTTTACAGGAAAATATTTTTGTTTTGCCAGGCTAGTACACTTATTTTGACAGAGTGTCTAGAGTGTACGAAACGGGCTCTTGTACTGGACGAGAGGGAAGAGGACGAGAAATCCGAGATGAGGACCACAAATAATGATCAGCTGGTTGACGTGAAATGAAGAAATTTCGAATACATAATATCCAAATTCTTTTTTTTCATCCTACACGTCTTTCGTACGAACATACCTCTTTGGAAAAAACCGAGTGAACTCGTACGTGTAAATATTAAAAAATCCAACCTTTTTCCAATCTGCAATAATAACAAAAGAGGGGGAGGCAGAAAAAACGTGAAATGCATCAAATCAAACCGTCTGAATCACGTTGAAAAAACAGTAGATGTATCTCTCTATTCCTTCTTTTTTTTCTATCTCGCTCGACGAAATCCACGTGTTTTATTTGTCACGCGAGAGCACATCGCGCGCGTCTGGCGCTCGTTTCAACGTCGACGCGCGTTTACGTCGAGCCTCGGATATCGAGGTCACGCGGTGGGGGTGGTTCCGTCACGACTATTCCGTGTTTTGTATTCCGCGAGAACGTCATACGTCTCCGACCTAGACACCGCACGAAATTCGCTACCGAGGCGTCGGTGGGGCTGAAAACTTTCGAGACCAGACCCCTCTGTCCCCCTCTTTATCTTTCTTTAGGCGATGTACACACACGCTAAAGAGCGAAAACAAAATCGGAGGCGAAAGGTAAACTTCTTTGGCAACACGAGGAGTCCGAGAGGACGAGAACTCTTATTTTTCGGGTAAATTCAATTTTGAAACGTCACGCGTTTACCATAAGAGTGACGTGAGTTGCCTCGCCAGTTTGGATAATACAATTTTTTTTTTATAGAAAGGTGTTGGTTTAAAATGAAAATATCCATATAGTAAGAATCGCCTCATCCGATACTATTTATCATTTTTGGCTATATCGATAATACCTCTAAAAGAATTCAAGATAAAACTTTCTTGTATTAAAATTTTTCTTGGTTCGAGATTTTTTTACTTTCTTCTTCAAAATTTCGATCTTTCGAAACTACGTTGAAAAGTTTCCTGAGTAAAAATAATTACTTTGTATTTATTTTGTGTAAGTTTTTTCTATCTACTTAATTGCGTTTTTTTCTGTGTGAGAGCAATGTGAATTGTCGCCTGTTTTGATAATACAATTTTTTCTCAGCGTTAGAAAGCGAGCGTCCATTTAAAACGAAAATATCCATCCTCCGGTAAAAGTTTTACGAGCAAGATCGATATACCGCTCGACAACACCTGGTATAATTGAACCTGACCGTACGTCCGGGAATATTAACGGGATTCATAAATTTAGCAAAATGCAAATCAAGGGTAACCTCCTAATTGGTTCTATTCGTAGCTCCGATCGAACTTGACCTCGTAAAATCACTCGACGAGTCTTTTTTTCCCCTCATCTCCTTCTTTTATTTTAGATTCTTCTCTACGAATATTTAATTATCGACTATCCTCTCGATTCGAGAGCCGTTTCGACTTCCGTGGAAAATTTCTCTCTGCCGGGAGAGTGGGAGGGAGTGATTTCGTTACGAGAATTGGTACTCGTATTAGCCGAATTGAATTTTCTCGATGTAAGGCTCGTTACCGATATTTATCATTTTTTTTCCTACCTCTCGGTTTTCATTCGATGCTCGTTCGCTATTAGCATAAGTGTATGATTCGTTATTCGGGAATACAGCGAGCGGGCACAGTGGGATTAATTTGGAGACGTGATGGAAATGCTCTACTAGATTAATTTGCAGGTGTGGTAACGTATCCCCGCACGGCATATAGTTTATGTACGGTACACACTCTACACGGGGTTTACGAATGCAAACGCAGCAGGGGCATTGAATGGCCGTGCTAATTGAAGGGACAATAACGCTGGCAACGTTCTTACCAGTCGTACATGTCGTTTCAATTTCAATTACCGTGATTAAGTGCAGTTAATTTCACAGTAGCGAGAGAGAAGCGAGTAAAGACGCGCAATCTCTACGAGTGTGACATCAATTTCTGCGAGAATTGATTTTTTTCTTACACTGAAATGCCGATGAATAGAATCCAATAACGAGAATATTGTTGTTTTTCATTTCGATTTCCTCCGAACGTGGCCGTCAAAATTGGTCTCGATACACGCTCGTTTTTTATTTTCGGTTCGAAACAAAAAAAAAATCGTTTACTCTTTTCCAACCAGTCACGCACAAATGAAGTACGTCGAGAGTGTTTATTCGCGTGCGCCGAAACTGTCATTCCCGATGAACCGAAAATTTTTCGAGTGTTCGACGTAAATTCACCGATCGGTATTTTTCGCATGGAAAATTTCTCGTGACGCGCTATGTCCCAAGTGTCAGGTACGAAATTACGGGCAAAGGGCTCGCCAGTGTCGTTGCGTGGTCTAACCTCTGAAAAAAAAACGTCATAACCAAAAAAAAGGGGGGCGAACAGTTTTAATCGAAGTGGGTCTTGAAATTTTCATAAGGCTGAGAAAAAAACGAATTAGGCAATTTGCATGGTAACGGGGCAGGCCACGCGGTGGTTGGGTGCAACGACCAATCATACATATGCACTGAGTCGGCTGCGTATAATCCTTATCCCCAGTTCCAGTTAACTTGGTTCACGAGCAGCAGTCGCCGGTGTCGACAGCGATGGCTCCCGCGGGCTCATCCTGCAACTTGAACGCCCCGAATGCGGACCGTCGCGAAGCGCGTAGCCTGATCTCGGTGAACTCGTGCGTCTGTCGCATATGTCAAACCGACACGGTCAAAGAGCCCCTTGTATCTCCTTGCTGGTAATTACAATCTTGGGGGGTTGAAATAAACAAGTCAAAATTTTAATTTTCATCCGAACTTTAAGAATTTATATTGTTTATGTGTCGCAATTTTATTAGAAATGTCTATATTCGTGTTTTACTTTATTCAAAAAGTTTTAGGTTATTCTTTGTCGTAAACTTTTTTTAAACCGGAGAATAGTTGCCATTTTTAACATTAAATTAATATTCGAGAGTGCAATTAATATTTACTTTAATGGGTAGGTTTAAACCAGTATCCAAATTTCGACTCGAACCCTCAAATTGAAAGTTCTCAACCTTGAGCACAGTTTGATATCAGTTAAGGAAATATTTTGGCGAAAATATCGCCCAAAGTCGAATCCATCATCGTTAATATCCATGGCTTGAATGATCCTCGCTCATTGATTGAGGAATAATTCGAGATATTCGATAATAAGCGGGAAGCGCCCGGGCCCCGAGTTACGAGATATATTCTATTTTCGCTCGAGACTTTAATAAATCAACGAATCAAGGAGCGATGAGAACCGCACGGGGCTGGATGCGATGAAAAATTATAGGAAGCGCAACGCCTTCGTATCCGCAGTTAGCGCGCGGGGTTCGATCCATTTATCAAAATCTCGCTAGAGCTCGTCGAGACGGTTACTTCACCCTTTTCTGCTCTCCATTCCCTCTCCTCTCCCCCCAAACCGGTGAAGACAAACTTCCGCTTGATATTCGTCAAGGTGCGAACGTTGATTATGGTGAACACGCGCGATCATTATCTCTCGCACGCGATATTCGAGGAAGATTGAGCGATATAACGCGTACGACGGATAACGTCCGTACAAATTAAGGCTTTTGTATCGTATAATCGATTTCATCCGATTTTTTTCCATATTCCAGTATCTAATACATCGTTCAATAGGTGAAGAGCAAGCGTAAGTTCGTCAAATTTTACTGCTCTGTTTCAATTTTAAATTCGTTGACCGTCTTCGAAAAAAAAAACGATAAAAATTTTGTTTGGCTTCGTATGTAATTTTTCACACAGTATTCACTCATAAATCCTCTCTCATCACGATACAACCGCTTCAATTAGATTATTCCAATTCCAAAAATTAACCAATACGTTCGTTTTAGCTATTCGTAAAACTTTTATTTTTTTGTCTCCCGTTGTTTACGGAGAAGCAGCGAATTTTTCGTCAGTGGTGCACAATCGAGAAGTGCTCGCACATTGTCCATTAATTCTCACGCCGGGATTACAAATCGCTTGAAAATTATTTTAGCGTCGTAATTAAGTTAAAGCGAAATGGCATTGTACGAAAATTTCGCGCGAAATTGAAAAGTTGTGCGCGGGGGCGCGGTCGCGCCGCGTGAGCTCTAGATTTATATTTTGAAAGAGAAAAGTAGAGAATATACATATACAGCGGAATAAACCTTATCGGTGTGTTTTTCCGGTAGGAAAAAGTTTTTATGTGTTTATTCGCCAGTAACACTGCTGTATGTAAAAATATACGAAAACCGATACTGATAGATTCTCGCGAAGATATTTTCTGGAATATTTCATATTTGCCGGTGTTTTATTCGGTTAAATTGACGCTTTCCTTGGTGATAAAGTTTTTACTGCGTGCCATAACGTTTCAATTACACGCGATGCACTTAATCGCTAATAAAGTTCGCTCCGGCTTCCAACTTAAATTAGATAAGGCTGGATGATGAACGCGAAGCAAAAAATATTTTCTCCGCTTGGGAGTAAGGGGGAGGGGGTACTAGTGGCAGGATGGTTGTCAGAGAATGATATGTAGTGCAAAATTCATTGAGGTCGAGGAGCCAGAGCTCGCATTTATTTTTCGGCCATGATGGATGAAGGAAAATATTAAACTGAACTGTATATACACCGTGCACCGATGAGAGTCAGATGCACAAATGAAATATCGGTATTTTATGCGATTCGATGTCGCTCAGAGGTTGAAACTTTAACTTCACTCGAGTTCCCAATACCACCGACTCCTAGAAAAGAAAGGGGGAAAAATTTTTCGAGTTGTGGAGTTAACTCGTTTCTCAACCGCAGGAGGGAAAAGCGAAAAAAAAGTAATTATCGGTTAATTCGACGTTAAAGCAAATTACGCGGGCACGTAAATAGGCAACGCGGGCTTCGAGTGGGAATAATTGAGAGAATAAGAGAGAAAAATAGAAAAATGAAGCAAAATAGTGTGGGTATGAGAGAGGGGAGTAGAATTAAAATATCGCAAACTGTATGTGCGAGATTCGAGTTGGTACAAAAAACATCACGTGAATAACATAGGAGTGAGGGGGTGAAGAGGATAGTTCCTGTTCACGCCACGCTATTTCGCGAGTTAATTCTTTGCCACTGATGAAGTCGTTATTTTATCGTGTCTATATTCGCCGGTTTATCCTTTTATTGTCAACTATTTTTCTTCTAAATTTTTTTTTGGACATCTACTATATTCTAAATAAATAATACGGAACGTAGTCCTCATTTTCTTTTACATTCGCATGCGGGTCATCGGCGTTTTGCTGTCGAAATTTGACCCTCGATTGAAGGCTTTTGCCGAAAACTCGGTTTCCCACTGGCGGTCTGGTATAACATTGAAAAAAGCGCGAATAACGCAATTGCAATTGCAATTTCACCACAGATAAATTGAAAATCGTTTTTTCTCACTCGTCGCGTTGTACCGCGCGTACGCATATAGATATCGCTCTATATCGGTGGAAATTCGGGTTATTAGTCGAATTTTCGAGCCTCCACTATTTTCAGAGCGCGTCGATTTGCATGTATTACTTCAAAACGATATTCTCGATAGGACCGAAAATAAGAGTTGAATGCAAATTTCCTACTACGATATAAAAAAAAAAATGAAACACCGAATGTATACAGCCAAGCTCATTTCCATATATTTTTTTTGCAAGTTTTGCCTTTTCAATTACCGAAACTTTTATTTATGTTTTATCGAACCGAAAGAATAATTGACAGGAGAATTTACGATCTCGTCGAGTCGCGTGGTATCCACGTTTTATACAAAATCGCACTACTTTTAATGAAATTTCACGTAGATTGTAAACTCGGTCTCTACACGCGAGCGTATTTCATTCGTGGAGCGAATACAAATCCGTTAAGCGAATACAAAACTGCGCTTAACCGCGATGGATTATAACGGTGCGGGCTTTCGCTTGTACTTTCCGAGGTGTTATATATATATATATATATATATATATAACTCGCTGCGGACAATTCTCTAGAGACCCGTATATATAAAAGTGCCGTTTATAACGTAATGAAAGCCCCGAAAGTGTAACGGGAACGAGGCGAGAAGCTCGAGCGAGAAAAAATATATAATTTAATTAAAAGGAAGATCGCCATCGAAAGGCTCGTTCGGTAGAGCCATTCTCGTTCCTCTGAATAGAAATCTTCGAAAAAAACTTTACAATGTTGATAATGTACAATGGAAGCGACTTTTAATGAAATACACGAAAAGTTGCCATCGTTCTTTATTTTTTTCCTCTCGAATCGAGCGGCGAGCTTGTATCCCGCGGTTTGAATAGAATTTTGTAACCGATGTCGGCTAATAAACGAATCGTTCGCGAAAAATTTCAGCGGGCTAGAACCGCGAGCTGAAATTATTCACCGAACGATCTTTGGAATTCTCGACGGTACGTTGAAAAACTTTTCCGATAATAAGCTCGAAATTTTAAGTATTTTGTAATATGTATACCAACAGAAATTAACATCTTCGAGAATTTCTTTTAACGAGACTAAAAAGAAAAACCAATGAAATGGCCGTGTTTTCAACGTCCGAGAAAATTCATGTCACGGGGAAATAATGGAGAGATCAAGAGGGAGAGCGAGAGAGAAAGAGAGAGCGAGATGTGCTTCGGTGCTTATTTCGTGTCGTTTCTTTCCAAACAGCGTAGAGGACTGGCACGAGTTGAATAATGGAAACGCTGAGTTGTTTAA
The DNA here is from genome assembly GCA_003055095.1 of Goniozus legneri. Classification (NCBI taxonomy): domain Eukaryota; kingdom Metazoa; phylum Arthropoda; class Insecta; order Hymenoptera; family Bethylidae; genus Goniozus; species Goniozus legneri. The sequence goes on from NCVS01002981.1 coordinate 9,425, forward strand.
ATGTACCTCATTTTTCTTTGCTGCTCGTCCCCCGCGCGGTCTCGCGAACGATACAAATGGCAAAAGTGCATAAATAACGCAAACCATACACCGCAATTATTTCCCGTCCTGGTGCGTCAACGTCCTCGAATTGCCGTGATAATCGGCTAGCCTCGAGCGCTCTTTTGCTCTTCTCTTTCATCCTCTCATTGTCCTTGCCGTGCGAGAGTAAAAAGTTGAGAAGGATGTTTTAACGAAAAAAAATTCTCGAAGACATCAATGGTGCCAGTTATCTCTCTCTTTGGCATAAAAAGAATTCTACTGTTAATTTTTGTTACTGCTTTTAAATAGGTACACTTCTTAAAACTTAAAGGAAAAGACTTAAAGGAACGATAATTAATAGAGTTCGCATTAAAAATCGAAAATTGGCCTCATTGAGTTTTTTTGCTTTTAAATTTTTTTACATATTTTTCATAAGAAATTTGCACTTTTTATGAGCGTATATTTGATTTTTTAAAATGCATATGTCTACTTTAAAATAATTCTGTTTTAAATAATTTAAGCTTTGAAAAAACTTTACTTTTCAAGATTTCAATTTTAAGATGAGGTACTACACACTGTAATAAAGAAAACGAATTTCAACTTTTAAATATTTTTACAGACAGCAATTTCTTTTCGCCGATTTAAATTCGTTATCATTTATATAAAGTAGAGTTTTCAAACGGGTTAAATTATTGAATATAGAATTATTTTAGAGCAGACAAATAAAATATAGGCTTTTTGTACTTCCTTCTCTCATTTTCGCTCTATCTCATAAATATGTAAAAATATACGAACTTGTTCAAAGCTTATACATTGACGAAACAAAAATAAAATTCTATTAGCGCTCCATTTGCCCAGCAGTAAAAAGAAAGAAGCCGAATGAATTTATCACTGAATAAAATATATCGTCGCACGCGAGTAGCGCGACATTTGAAACTGAGCTCACGTAGTCGTCGCATATTTTAGAGTGACTCGGCGATGGGAGGGGTGAGTCCGGGGGGTATGTAGGCAGCTCGGCACCGGCCAAGCACGAGAGAGAGAAAAGGCGAAATCGTGTTAAGAACTCTTTAGGCGCATAAGGAAACCGAGATGGTGGAAACGTGTAAATGAGCGAACAGTTTTGGTGCGCGGAAACGTGCGTCACGCGCTCGTTGCAAACGTCCCGGGTGAAAAAAAACGAAAGAGAGAGAGAGAAAGAGAAGGAGATACCGAGCTTGCGGAATTATGGATATATAGAAAAGACGAGACGGTGGAAAAACGAGTCAGTCGTGCACGCGGTCGTAATTTTTAAACTTCTCGACGTTTCCTCCTTCTCCAGCTAGCAACCATCCCGAACACGTTTCGCTTCGTATGCGCATACGAGTCGCGAGTAACCCGAAAAAACGTAAATTTCCACAATAGAGAGGGAGAGAGAAGAGGCGTATTTAATCTTTGTATTCCACCTCCCTGGAGTATAAAAATTTATGTTGAATTCACAGAAAGATGTTCTTTCGCTAAATAATCGTTCAAGTTTTTTTTAATTTTTTTTTCTGAAATCATTTACGGATCGAGTCTTTGAGACTCCACGCGAACTGATTTAACGAGCAGCAATGGTACGGATGAGCGCGCGATTAATTCGGTATATGAAAGTACCTGATATTTGTTGCGAATCCTCTTTGGGATTCCGAGCCGGTATAATACATACGTAATCGTTCCCCGCTTTATTCTCTCCCTTCCCTCTTTATGCAACGTTTCGCCAGGTGCAAGGGCTCCCACGCGTACGTGCATTTATCGTGTCTGGAAAGGTGGCTGAACGAGTCTTGTCGTAGTTACTGTGAGCTGTGCCGTTATCGCTTTAACGCCATCAAGACTCCTCGTTATCGTTGGTAAGTACAGCTACGTTGCTTGTTATCGAACCGCAATCGCCGATACATATTTATACAGTCGAATCGCGTTATGAGACCGTCTAATTTTTTGTCACTGTAGACTCTTCCCCCACCATAAGTTCAAATACGTCGAATCTCGTTATGAGTCCGCTCACGTACAGACTCACACGCTTAAAAATTAGGGGAAGTTCAAGTTTCAATCGTCGCCTGTGCAGGAGTGGGGGCACACGAATTCTTTGAATTATATTCCCCTAAACCCCCATAGGCGGGTTCATAACGCGATTCGACTGTACACTGAGAGAAGTTGGATTCTCGGGATTAGCTGGATTCAACTATAGAATAGTAAATTTCTGTATAGTTGAATCAACTAACTTGTTAATGCATTCAAACAAATCAGTTATCTTTACTTTACTGTTGATCATGTATTATCAGATTTTGAAATTACACTATACTATTTGTTTAATAATTAGTCAGCTATGAAAATTGTAAAGCAGACTATTAATTTCTTTGAATGTTTGTATACACTCGTTTTAAAATATCTGGAACGTAGACTTTCTCATTCGTTTAAAAAAAAAATACAATACGAAGATTGTAACACGTTTTCGACCTTATATAGTTCTCACTTTTATGGGAACCCTTCAGGACAGAATCGCTGAGGGTATGGATAAGCCATCCGCGGAATCGCAGAAATATTCAATCTGATCTGCTCATCTTAATACTACTCAGCGTTATAACTATTGGGCTGATCGCCGTTTTGCTCGTAGGTAAGTAACCGGAAATTAAAATCGTTTCTCAAGGTAGTAGCTACTTTAATTAACTTTTCGCCACAGAGCGTGGAATAAAAAAATCGTGTCCGATTATGTTTTTTGAATTTAAAAAGAATTTTAACTTCCCTTGCCTCGAGATTTCCTTTAAAAAAATCCTCATTGTTAAAAAATCTTACAGGGAGATAAAATTAATTGTAATCTCGCAGGCTGTCATATTATCTCGTATCGTATTTATTATAGCATATGTGACAGGTACGAGGTACTTCGTTATCGAAGGGAAAAAAATCGGAATTTCTCGTCACTGGACAACTGGAGCTATTTGGTTCTTCCTCGGGCTGGTGTTGCTGGGTTACGTCACGGCCGTTTATTTGCTCGTGAAGGTAAATGCCAATCTTTCGAATCTCTCAGAGAACACGACGTACAAAAAGAAGAGCGAAAAGAGAATAATATCGAAATACGTCATAAGCTCGCGATTCCGTAATTTATTTGTGCCCCAGGAATGGAAAGGGAGTTCTCATTTCGTTCGTTAAATTCGTACGCGATTAATTACCATTTTGGCGGAAACGCGACGTCGAGCAGGTCTCCGCGTTTTCTCGCAAAGTCAGGGTTTGTACCGCATTCGAGCGCATTAAACTCCTGTTCGCTCCTTCCACCGAGACTGATTGCGTTCTTGCAATTAACTGCCCAAGTAGCGCTCGCGGTAAGTAGAGATTAGTTCGCGCGGCTGACGATAAATCGCGCGAGATATCGGTCGTTTAACTTGTTTCGTCGTTCGTTTTGTACCGCCTGCGAAAGAGTTATCGGCCCGGACGAGGAGAAAAAAACGAGCGAAGTGGGAGCGAGTGAGGAAGAGAGAGAGAGAGAGAGAGAGAGAGAGAGTATAAAAAGTGTACCGACGTCGAAAACATCGATATGATTATTTATCGAAAATACGACTGATTTTTCATTTTCAGTGGAAAGTAGGGCTCCGTCGAGTTATTAATTTCATTCGACTCGTTTCAATATTTATGAGGCTTTCAACCGGATAGCTTTTAAATAATTTCGCGGAGCGTTCCCTTTTGGTTTACAAACTAATAAATCGAGTTCCACCGCGAATTGTTCAAATTTCACAAAGATTATTTATTGAACATCGTCGCGAAACTCGAATAAAGTCGCGATCGGTGTTTTTCTTCCCGGTAATGATGAAAAAGAGGGAAAAAATTGAAAATGGATAATCGAACTCGCAACGATAAATAGATATTTACATCGTTTGTATCTCGCGATGCATTAATGCCGGGGACGATGTTATCCGATAAATAAACCGGCGCGCCCGGCATTTGTGCATATCAATTAATTACACCGAAAAAGGGTGAGCAATTTAACGGGGAGACGCGTGAGCGCGCAATCGCAAGGCGGCTTCCCCTTTGAACGGCTGCTTAAACTCCCGCATGAGTAACGACCGTCACGCCAATGCTTTTCATTCGCTCCGTACTTATCTCGGACAGCCGCTCCGTTTCGCGTCAAATATATCAATTCGCGGTGACGTTTTGTTAGATAAAATATCTGCTCGCGATCGACCGTCTCTCCCACGGGCTCGTTATTAATAAAATCTCAGGACGAAAAGGAGAGCTGATTGTAAAAACATTTCCCGAATCAATCCCGCACTCCTACTCACACTCGATACCATCGTTGGCGTGCGGATTGCCGTTCCATTAAAAGAGTGAGCAAGAGCGAGCGAGCGAGCGAGCGAGGGAGAGAGAGAGAGAGAGAAGAGCTTCGAGAACGTCGCGCTCGTGGGTGAATTTATTGACTTTACTGCCCTTTGCTGCTGACAAGTGAAATTGTCCGGATAATTTAAAATCCAGAGCGAGGAGTCTTTCGTATATGCATACAGGGTGTCCCACAACTATGATCTTTGTCCTTTGCGGAGAATATAGAGTGTCAAATTTTAATTTGAAACGTCCTTTTCCGTTACTCCGTATGATCAACAGTTTCTTAGTTAATTGAACCAATACTGACAGAGATAATTTAGAGCAAGCAACAAAATATTTTTTTTTAGAATACCATTAGCCGTTCAATATTGAACAGTTTTATTTTCTAGGATACCCTGTGCGATTACTAATGTATTTTACCTATTATACCTCCTATCTCTTTTCTCCCTCCCCACTCTTTTCGAATCAAATTTAAATCAAAATTATGTTAAGAATTTCAAATATTTTATCACGTTGGGACAATTTTTAGAGTGTTGCTGTATCTACATATCTATCCATCTATTATTTTAAGAAAAATAGATATTGGTTTCATTTCCGACGATCATTTTTATTTTGTTTTCAGGACCAGGTATCTCCTTGGTACCGCTGGTGGAGGAACACGGTAAACGTGAGAATCGTCATGGATCCCCCGGTTTACCATCGAGACGATCCGTACCTCGCCGCCGAGATTCAAACGGCCAGTACGAGCCTGTGACTAACGACGCGAGACCGTGCCGGAGATTTATCGCGTGCCGCGCGCTTCCTCTTTATCGCGCCCCTCGATGCGAGCGCCACGCACGCCGCGGGAGACGAGATCCCACTCACCGATAACTTCGTTACGCCACCGGCCCGTAATTAAAATCGTAACAACGTTTCACGCGCGCGCGTGCACGCGTTCTCTGAATACGCGGAAAAGCACCGATAGCGTTTTTTTTTAATCCGCTCGCTACGATAAAATTTATCCCGTTTGTACCCTTTTTACCGGAAAGGGAGAGAAATAAATACTTCCTCCTGTATAATGCGCTCGTGATGTGTGCGTTAGCGAATATAACGCGTTATTTGTGCACCCGCCCTTCGGGGAGCGAAATGTAGGTAAGATAATACAGCAATATAAATAGTTGGCTCGGTTCCATGCGAGTTAATTGCTGGATCAGCGAGGCGTTCTGTTATATTTTTTCTTCTTTCGCTTCCACGTAACCACCCCTACCTTCCTTGCTTCTAGGGACCCAAAACTTTTTTTTCCGCGTTAACGGTAAAACGTTACATTCTGACTGACAAGGTTATTCATATTTTAATGTTACTAAACCGATTCATATCCTATACGCTCCCGTATCCGAAATGAAATCTTTTGTTCGCAATTGCAGAGTCGGTACGTACGATATTTCATCGGATGGAATAATTGATATTCCCGGGCACGCCTGCCGACTTTAATTTAGCCATTTCGTAGCGGGCTCCTTCGTAGTATATAAATTGGAACTCACCCCAAAAATAAAACCGACGAAGGAGAAACAAAAGTCGAAAAGAATTCCGGACAGATTTAGAAACTAAAGCGCGAGCTCACTCAGTTTCATTCTGACAGCGAGATTATTAACCGAGTTTTCTATTTGATCAATCATTTTTATCGTGTTACGCCGAGATCGATCGCTTCGTAGCTCTGAGTGATAATCCATCGTACACGCAAACACGTGTAACTGTAGGTTTTTTTTTTTATTGTCGATCGAGAGTTATACGCGTTTAAGCTGACTTCTACTGCAGCGATAAAAGTTTCCCAGGCTGAACGAGAGCGACTTTGTTCCGACGTTCGCCAATAAATCTATACGCGCCAAAACTTGGCGTGAATGCCGAGATTTGCAAGTCGCGGGGTCGTCGCGCCGAAATTCGGAGAGAGGACGCGACCCCGTAACGAGAGGATCCACAGCTCCAAAGAATAACAAGTGAAGTTAAATAAGCAACGTTAAAACGAGGACTCGCAAATTTCAGAGAAATTTATCGCTGGCGTCTCAATTTTACCCTCCGGCTAGTTTCCCGCAGCGTAATCCGTTTTTCGATCGGAGCTCATTTTTGCCTTTTACATCAGCCGGAGGAAGTCAAATCGACGATTTCCCCGACACAAAAGCGCGGGTTCATGGAATTGATTTGGAGAGCCGAGAGGGGTAGAGGGGGTGTGTCGATACGAGGGGTGGGAAGGCAGAAAAGAGAGCGGGGTGAGTGCGCAAAGGTAAAGGAAGGCAGAACCTTTTTACGCACAATGGAAGTTATTGTACAGTCAATTGTGTCGCGGCGTTGTTTTCCAATTTCCCGGACGACCGCCCGCGGGTAAAATATATATCCGCGACGGGACACGGTCCGCTCGGCGTGTGGCAACATATCAAAAATTGCGGAGGAGAGGGCGGGCCCTCTTAACTCTCGCGAGCACGAGCTGCCCCCGAAATGAAACGTCCGGAAATGCTACGCAATTAGCAATAAATAACACAGGAAACGCGGAAACCTAAACGTCCACGATATTATTTCTCTTTCTCTCTCTCTCTCTCTCTCCCTTTCTCGTTTTTTTTTCTTTCCCTACTCGTCCTCCACGGTTCCGTGAGTCCTCGAAACGCGCGAGGGTTCGCGAGATAAATCGAAATTCCAGTTTTGCCGCGATTAGTAGCGAAGGCGGCTTGCCAAATCTCGTCGTAATCCGTATCCGCGCACGTCGACCCACCGCGACGACTTTATCCTGAGAGTCGAGCCCTTCTCGAGCCAATTAAGCGACAGTATTTTACCTACCCGCGTGTAATTACTGTTATTGAGCGTATATCCCAGTGCTGTAAGCCCGTTATTAGTCAGACCGCGAGATTCGTGCGACGTCTTATTAAAGGATGTTTCGAAGCCACAATAGTCGGTACCAAAACCAGCTTAAGAAGTAATTTTTGATATTGCTAAATTTCGAGGATGCTGTATCGATTATTGTCACAGACGAATATATCTGGACATTATTTCCACATTTGACAATAATAAAAAATGTTGGTTTTGTGAGTCACAATAGTTAATAAGAGCTTTTTCAGATTTGGCAATATCAAAACAATGCTTCTCAATTTTGTTATATCGACTATTGTGATCCCTAATGTATTTAAACATCCTGTTTCGTATCGAGAAACATTCGGACAGGAAAGTTCTATCTGCCTTTTCGGCTTTACTCTCTTTCCTCTATCGGGCACTTGGAGTAAGGAAAATTGCAGCGGATGCTCGGCTACTATGACGCGATATTTTAGCCCGAAATGCATTCGCAGATATCGGGGACGCGGACGATAACGGACCCGGCGGATGAGGAGGAAATCTAAATGTCCAGGCTGCAAAATATCATGTGATTTCCCGTTCAATATTTAGAATGGGGATTGTAGCGATACGAGGGGTAAATAACGTCGGATAAAACTGTTGCAGTGGTTCGATCCGGGGGTTTATAAAAATACGTATATGCATTCCATTCGAGCCATTTCTCCGAACTAGTAGAAACCAGCCCTGTAATTTATGTGCAATCAGGAATGGGAGCGTTCTTGGGAGAGATCAAACTTTCTTCTTCATCCACATTCATGACATTTTTGTTTGAGTTTGCTAAACGACGCGATTAAGGGAGGCGCGAGGAACAATTGTTATCGGTCGGCGTTACGAGAATGCACAGCGTTAACCAAGTCGGCTGGACCGACAGCGAACACCTAATGGCACCGGCGTATACATTCATAATTAAGCTGGTTAGTTTAGAAACTTTAAATTATATCTGTCGACACACGGGCCGGCCGCGCGCGCCCGCTTCCTCGTGTAGAAACGCGAATAATGAGAATTTCAATATTCATATCTCGTCGTAAGTACACCCGCCGCGGCCATTGCTACGAGACGAGATGATTTCACGCTATTACCACTCACCGGGCCCCGATGATGTCGGTCAACTGTGCTCGACATCTAGAGTAGGAAAAAGGAGGCCGTGAGAGAAGTCGATGAACAGCTCGGGCAAAGTGTTATTGTTCATTTCGCCGCAATTAAAAAACACGTTCCTCGCGTCTGCTGGATTCGAGTTGAAACAACTTAAATATTCCGCAGACCACCCCCTTCCCCTTCCCCTCTTCCTCCCTCTCCTCTCCTCTGCTCCACCGGTACCACGCGAAAGTTGAAGTTCGCTCTTCAGCTCTGTACAGCGATGTACTTCACGAAAACCCTTCAAGTTTTAATCCCGAGAACGCGCCAGGTCTCATTCGTCTTCCGCTCACGGTAATGGAGATGTAAAAAACACGCCGAAATGCTAAATTATTTCGCTTTACGATATCGTAAATACGCGCACTCGATTAGAATCGCTCCGTAAAACATTAACGACGCGGAGTTTCATTTGCAAAAGTAGTAGCTGCTTCTCGATTCCGTATAAAATCATTTAACGGTATTTTTCCTTTTTCTATCGATGTTTCAAGTTCGAAAGTAGTTACTTAAGCTAAGACGCATTATCGCACAAGAAAAAAGAAGCAAATGACATTTTCCGATGTGTAGTCGTCCGAGAACTTCGCGAATTCAAGTTTCTTCCGACTTTCCTACGCGTAACCATCCAAGCAAATGCGGGCGACTCTCGTTCGGTCTCTCCGCGATAAGCGACTGCAGTTTCAGATAAGTTACAACTCGAGTCACGGTGAAGTTGTACACAGGACACCGAGCTGTAAAGCGAATTTTCACTCGCCACCTTAATTTCTATCGCTGATGGAAACTCGTACTTTTTTGCTCGTTCGATGAATGAAACGAGATCGATAACGAGAGAGGTTAACTCTAAATGGTATATTGAAGAAAATCACCACATGTAAATTTTTCACTATTATTAAAAAAATGAATCACCAGCACCGAACTATACCAAGGCTGACTTTTTCAGTAATTAATTTTATCAGTAAAAAATACGTCATAGAAAGTGAACAAATAATATATAATAACTTCATTCTTATGTTCTTGAATTAACAAAATTCATTTATTCGGGTAAAATTATACTCACGATATCGTTAATTCTATTTTTTAGTTTCAAGAATTAAAATTGTCACGCGTGGTTTATCGGTTTGACAACCAAATCCGCAAACGGGCTATCATAGCGGTTTTTTTCGGGATGCGGTTATTAGAAATTTATCAAATTCATTGAACAACGTCATTCTCCGATTATTTTATTTCATTATTTTTTTTATTGGGAAGCTCAACTCACTGACAACGCAGCGGTATCAACTTTTAAGCGGATAAATTCGAGAACGGCTGACCATTTTTTGCGTTGAGCGGTTGAATTTTTTAAGTACTCGCACGCAAAATCAGATTTCATGCCCGAGAGAATGCCCATCGAATTCTATCGGCAATTATTTTCAAGTACGACTGGTTTGGTCGAGGGTAAGAGATTTTGAAACTCGGCCAAGTCGAACGCGTTTAAAAGGATTTTGCCTAACATTTTATGTTGCGTCGTTGGTTTACATTCATGCCCAGACTGTACTTCACTTTTTCATGAAATACACACTGTTCGATATTAATTCCACTATTAAAGTATACAGCTCGGTAAAATGTTCGTCACTCGACGTCTCTCAAATATTAACTCTATCTAGTTCGGCCAAATGGGTTAATATTTACCGAATTTGTGATTAGACAATCTATCAAGGACGTGAAAAATTAATCGATTCAGCACTGCGGGTGACTCGGTGTCCTTCTTTTTTTTTAATTTTATGAAATAATGTCCGCGTAGTAATATTTACAGTGCTCGTTAATATCGATTTGATGAACATGGTGATGAGAATTCGTAGCTCGTTATAAATTTTTCCTCGATAACTGTGAAATATATATTGGATATTCCTGTGAATTCTGAAAATTTGTAATATTTCGGGCAAAAACAACTTTCATCGTTCACCGTGGCGAGTGAGTTATGAGAAACGAGAATCGATAATTCAGAGAGGAAGATAAAATGTTAACGTGAAAAATTACTATTCTAATAGGTAGTGATTGGTTCGAGCGTGAAAAAATTGCCAAACAAGAGAGAAATACTATATTCGAAATTGAGATAGGTCATGTTACGTCACAATTTGGAAAATGGTTTGCGTGTAACGGCACCGACAAGGTGACGAGGTCAACGACCTCAATTAACGAAATGGATCGTCGTAACCGGGTGTCGTACCTTCTGAATTTTATTGTGTTTCATTCGAGAATTTACAGTTAAAAGTATTTTGAAATATACTTCGTTCTTCCGTCGAAAACTCTGCATAAACGGTCTTTAGATGTTATCGATTGCTCACGATGTTTCATTACCGAGAATATGTAAAAACACTGCGAAAAAATTTGATTTGATATCTCGACCATATATTTACATTTATATTTTTTGCAAACTTTGAATTGAGCGTCCAGGTAAAATATATGACTCACTGCAAACGAAACCTAATTTCCAACTTCTCGTGAACTTGGAATTAATTTTATAAATGAGGAACAGTTAAAATTAAGGTAGAATAAGGTTTCGATGAATCAATTGTCCTGAAGGAGCATTTTTAGGTTTCGTTTTTCGACTTGGGCACTCTTCCGTCAACCAAATAACCGATAATTTGATGCTCACGTACGGGGCTTTACCAAGAATTCGGTGAGCGTCAAAAAGTCGAGGGCATCCGTAGCGATTATTCGTCATAAGGATCTTGAGATCCTCTTATGCGCGTCCGAAAGGCACTCCAATTTGGTTTGGAATATACTATTGAGGTCGGCATCAAGCCACCGACCGAGAGTAAGACCGATTTTTCATCGCTCTCTTTGTGAAACGAACGAGTTCATTCATACGGAATTCCGTGGCTGGAATTGCTCTTGAAAAAATATGAAAGTATATATGTATTTATACTATATTACAGTTCCGGTGTGCTAGAAATAATAGCGAATTCACCGAGTATAAAACTTTTCAAAATGTTTACAATCCGATTTAGCGTTAACTCGATAGAACGAATTTCCGCTCCACGTTAAATACGAAGTGGAAAATGTATCCGACGTTTCCACTGACGTGGGCTGGGTGGATAAGAGAGAGAGAGAGAGAGAGAGAGAGAGAGAGAGAGAGAGAGAGAGAGAG
>NCVS01002981.1:22587-41731 GCA_003055095.1 Goniozus legneri
GAATCTACAAATCCCCTTTTCTCTCTAATCTTTTAGTGTTTTTCCTTGCTGAATGCTTTATAACTCAAACGGAAAGATCTCCCGCCTATACGTTCCGCTTCCTTTCCTAAAATATTAAAGTCACTCGTTACCTTTTTCTTTCTCTCTCTTAATCCCCGAAACTCTATTCATAGATTCATCCAAATGAACGTTCGTTAAAGTATAGAAAGCGCAATGAAAGTAAAATACGAAATGATTCGTTGAATGATCGATAAAAAAAAATAAAGGCTGACGAGCCAGCTTCTCACAAATCATCTGTGATTCTCGGTCGCCCAACCTCCCACCCTCTTCAATTCTCGAGACGTCGAACAAACAGCCAGATCGGAGACCGATTTCTCACCTCACGCGATTCTTTCGAATTGGAAAAGTTTTTCTCGCCCTTTCTTCTTACTTTCTCACCCCCACAACTCGGAGTCTCCTCACGCCTTTATCGACGCAATACACGAAAGTCAGATTCCTATCATCCGCGAGCGTTAATCGAGATACTTCTCGCGGATAGTCCATTTTACAGCCATTAGACGGTCTTAGAAAAGTTTGTCTTGCCGATACAACTTCCGCGGAAATTCATCGAGTACGCTTCGAAATTAACAGCTAGTTTTTATCGATTACCGCGTATGGCTCAACGATTATTAAATCTAACGAGAAACTGAAAACGGATAATCCGAAAAGCTTTCGGTATTCTTCGTTAATAATCGCCGTTGCGTTTTATCGATGCGTTTTTCATCGCAAATTTTCCCCACGCACCACGTGCCACCTCGATATTGCCCATCGAGCACCCTCCCGAAATCTCAGCTCTGTGATTTAATAAAATACGAAAAAAATGATTAATAATAAGCGAGATGAATTTCCATCCCGGAGGGGAACCCCGATGCCCGTTAAAATTAATCGACTAATTACACGATAAATCGACGGATTATCGTGGCCTGATAAGACGCTCGCATTATCGCGGCCGCGAGTAGCGCGTGCCGTAATTCAACGATGATACCGAGTCACGCGATCGCGGAATGAGATTTATCGGGCCCGGTACCGGTATCGATCAGCGAGACTGATTTGGAAACCCAATGCGATGCCGCAGCGTTATTTTTCCCAGAGCTCTCTCGTTTCGTTAATTCCTTGCAGAATCGACAAGCAAACAAGATGAAACACAATAACGAGCTACCTATATTCACGACGAGTACAATTTTTTATTTATAGATGTTTTCATTGTCTTTATAGATTACATGTCTACTGATCTGTTAATTACTCGTTCCGTTTTAATTAGTTTACACTGAGAGAAATTGAACAGTTGCGTGGTGAAACTGTAATAGTAAATTGCAAATAACTATATATTTATTGTAAACTCAAACCAAACTGTAACAGTCATATATTTACGATGTAAAATAGTATGGAAATTAAAATTATTTTCTACTGTTTCAATAATTAGTTTCCTACTTTAGAATAGTTAAATTAATCACATACTGTTAAATAGGAACAATTGTATTTTATTTCTATAATTTACATACTCATCTTTGAAGTATCGAACAAGATTGCTATGCCCATCGGCGAGCACACGTTCGAAACTTCGTATCGCTTCGCATTGTTTGAATATATGATCCGATCGAAACGAATTCGCACGTAAACTATATGTATATAAACATATACAGCTTGCAGATGCGTGGCTGAGAGCTGCCGGATATCCGTTACACCTACAGCTGAAATAGCCAGTGGGTTAAACGTAAATGCGGTATTTTCCCAGGGTTCCCAGGATAGTCCTAGATACGATTGGCCCAATGCAAACGTTTCGACGAGCGTCGAAAGCTATACGCGATTCATCGTCGACCACGTGCAAACGTGAACGCTTAAAACGGATTCTCTCTGTTCCACCCCCACCCAACCCCAACCTTTCCTCCCCACTAGACTAGTCAATCCGTTCGTCTCGTTTGGAGTTTCTCCGATGTGTGTACGTGTGTGTGTGTGTGTGTGTGTGTGTGTGTGTTGGCGAATCTCTCATACACGTCTCGCTTAACTAGAAAGAGGAGAGGGTAATGCGAGTTGGAATCAAACGGCGGACAATGCTGCTCGAAACAAAAGTCACCGGATTGGCGAGATCTCTCCTTTGGTCCAGCTCGGTTTCTCACGCGTCTAGCCTTTGCACGACCGCGAGCGAAAATTCGCTCCGCAAATAGTAACAATTGAAGCTAAGTGAACCGGTGATGTTGGAGTTTGTCATAGCGGAGAGAAAAAGAAAGATGAATGGAGAGATAGGGAGATAGCATTCCGATATGCGCTTCATATGGATAGTTCCGAAGGTGTATTACACATTCGTTAGCGATTTAAAATAAAAGAGTTTTGTTCGATGGTGGAACCATTATAGAATTTCAATTGAAATCATTATTCCCGATGTAAATATCCCGTCTTGTTACGTTATCGTTGTATTGCATCAATGAATTGTACTGTGTATACATAGTTTCTAGTAATTGCAATGATCGAGGTTGGTGTACACGCGAAAGTAAGGTACACGGCTAACTCGATTTCGGCCGCGCTTGTTTATTCGATAAAGTTTCGTCGAATACAAATCCAGCTAGGGGCTTCGGTCAATCACGCGATTCATTCTTATCCGATACGCGTGTCTGGTGAAGCAATCCGATACCGTATTCTCGATTATCGATCCACTCAGCGAGCTTTCTTTTCTCCGGTACGCTCAGCTCCCCTAATCTCCTCTCTCTTTCCCTCTGCCCCTCTTTTCTCCGCCCTCCGCCTCTTTTAATTTACCGACTCCTTTAATGGCTCGGCTATACCGGCGAGTGTTTGCCGATAAATTACAGTTCGCGCGTGAATCGTTCGCGCTTGCGAAAGAAGTGCCACGTAGTACACACACAAGGCGATGTCGTAACACTCCGGGCTTTTAATTACCGTAATTTAAACAGCCAAAACAGCGTTAAACAGCATTAGGAGCATTTAATCGTTGTTAATTCGTTTTTGACAGTACCAACGCAAGTCCAACCCATCGGACCATTCCCTAGATTACCTAGCGAGTATAATTTTCTAACGAATAACTTTGCAGGACCGAATTCCATAATTTTTTTCATCATCCGTCACGGTTCTTCCTCACGGGCCGCTCGATCAATTTTCCGCGACAAGCTAACAAATATTTGCCGGCAAGAAAGGAAAACAGGATAAGAGAGGTTGCGATGAAGAAGAGGAGAAAAAAATATAAGCACACTGTTGCCCCATGACACAATGACGGCGAGGCTTATCGATTTTTCCTCGGCTTTTGGAGACAAAAATATTATCGGTCTACCGGGGTTTTCTCTCTCGTTCGCCGTGCATCCACCCCGGGACGATATATACGCGAGCCGTGTGAAATCCCGCGTATCCTTGAGCGATGGCCCACTCAACGTAAGCGTTTCGCGTCAATTCGAGCCCCGAGCGCGCGTCGAACTCCTAAATCCCGGCCGCCGTGAGCGCCTGACAATTATTAGCGTCGAAGACGCACGACGAGTCGGTGCCGGCGCGTCTGCTTGCGCTATGAAATTATAACCTTCCCCCTCCACAGAACGGGCCCATCCGTTTCCCGTCAATTATCGCGTTACGACTATCATCGTCGATTACGTCGCTGTGGAATTTATATATTTATCACCGCCAGAGGCCCGTACGCGAGTTTCCTACGTTTCATAATTCACGTCTGGCTGTTTTCGTATCTGTACCACTGAAGAATTTTCTTTTCGAAGGGGTTGTAAACGTTCTTATACCGCGGAATCGGTTTACGATATTTCTCAAAGTCTTCGTATTTCGTTAGCGTCTACTCGGTTGTATTTCGTATCACTTGGAGAATTTTTTATTCGGCACGAACAAGACGGTCTTATTTATCGAGAAATCGAGCTATGATATTTTTCAGGAACTCGCACCTCCTTTTACTACGCGGTGAAAGAAATTTACGTCGTTCGCGAGTTGATGACGCTGGAAAGAAGGTGAGAGGAGAGCAGGTAGGAGCGATACGAGTTGTTCGTGGGAGCCGTTCGAGGGGTGAGTTTATATACGCGGCCGTAACCGCGCTGGGCGTTTTCCGTTTTGCACGGTTTTTAGATGACTCGCGGGTATCGTGCTCACCCCCGTCCCACTCCCACGACTTTTCCGAAGTGCCTCGGAGTGAATGAAAGTCGGACGGCCGCCGGCAGACGGTGAGATTCCGCGCGTTTTACAAGCGCGAGCTGGAAGATTTCCCAGCGCGCCGCTTTTCCGCGGCTCGAGCTCGTAGGCATCGAAATGTGACGCAGGCCAAAGTACATATTTTGTCGTAGTCGCACGTAAATCTGTGTAATTTTGAATGCTCGATTTCTATCGATTAAATCGCTCGGAAATGCTCAGTAAACTTATCGATTAATCACAAATATTTATCATCGGACGATGCATGATCCTATTGACTCATTTTACACATTTGATCGTTGATAATCGATTATCGCCTGTTATAATTCATTCACTTGCGAAAAAATTGAGTAAGTTATACAGAAAATCAATCACGAATACCGTTGCCGTTTCATCGAATCGCCAATGAGAAGCAATTAGAACGGTTAATGGATTTTACTGATGGCACGTGACATTTTCTCGTTATATGTCGATTGATATGGAATCGAAGCAAGAACCTCTTCACGATTGAATTGACGAATCGGTTTCAATTTTGGATCGAAATCCAAACCGTCGAACGGATAGATCACATTTAATTTTGGAATTCGTAATTCCTATTTATTCAGAATAAGGTAATATTCTTTCGTTTTAAACGCAATTCAACGTTAGCCATTGAGTTACAATTCTACAATGCACATACCCAGAGAATAATTTTACAAGAGTCAGGAAAGCGAAACAAGTTTGCTAAAGGTTGGCTCGACTACGATCTTCCGCTACCGAACAATTATGCGCGCGTGAATATTTTCCCGAACAACGGCGGATTTCCCTTTGAAATTTCACCTTCCATATTTTTCGACGAACACGATACGCTCAAGAATCAGATGAAATATCACGCGCGACCTCCGAACGTAAGCCGTACGCTACCGAAAATTCCCGCCCACGTTGAATTCGCGCTCAAAGCTGCCCGGATGAAAAAATAATAGCGAAGAAAAATTAATCATTGCATTGAAACGAGACAAAAGTGGAAGTGACTTCCACCGAGGTGAGAAATGCAAAAATATTTGCCCAGCCACAATTGGAACACGAACTCGCGCCGATAGAAATAAATTTTCTCGCGGAGACTAAAGAGAGAGATACTCGTACGCACAAAGTCATTGGTAAATGTCGAACACTGGATAATGCATTATGCATACGCGAACTCGGTTGAGCGAGATGGAAGGGAACGGGGGAATAACCGCGAAAAGAGAGATGAATAGTAGACGTCGAGAATCTTGATATCGTTGAACGGAGGAGGTACCTGAAGGACCGGGAGATGTTCGCGAGGAAGTGGCCTCGACGAGGAAGATCTCGAACAAGATCAGTCAGGGTTTCTGGCTCGGGGCCAGTCCATGGTATACTATTCTCGCGTTGCGGAATTCCCCGTGTAATCCTGCTCGGCCGTTAGTCCAAACGGCCGGCCACTGCGCGAGCCATGGCCAGCTGTCGCGAAGTTCTCTCTCTCTCTCTCTCTCTCTTTCTCTCACTCTTACTCTCCTTCTCTCTGTCTTCGTCTTCCCAATCTCTCGAGGACATTCTCCTGACCGATTTTCACGGTAAGGATCGTCGTAAGACCCACCCGGAGAGCTCAAAGCACCGCAAACCTGCTTACACTCCCCCCTTTCTATTCTTTGACAATTTAATTTCACTTTCCTTTGAAGAGGATCTGTTTGAAATCTTTAATTGTCAAAAGAATTTTTTCCTATTGTCTCTGCGCTGAGAAAAATTTGACAGCTTGGTCTTAGTGTATCGAGTAGAAAATTGCAGCATAGCCGAACCAACCAAATTTTTAGCGAATTCAAACCTATAATTAGTGTACAATGTAGTATAATATTAATCATTTAATATTATTATTACCTTTTTTCGAATATTAAAAGTAGTAAATAAGTACTATTTATTTCAGCTAGATCTACTTCTCTTCGACAACAGTATCATAACCATGAAATATATTCGCCGATGGAGCAGGAGTATTTATATTCTGGATTCGACTTGCAGGTCGACGTTTCGGTATTCAGCGCGTTGCTTTTGGTGAGTAGGAAGATATTTTGTTGCCATTCTCGACTCCTCGACGTTGATAAGGGGAACGTCCGGTCCGGTCCATTACTCATATCTTTGACGTACGACGAAAGACAGAAGATGCGAAGCAGGCGCAGACGTCCTTAATGACTTATCGTTACTGAATTTATTGCGCAGGCTAGCTCCACGCTAGTTTCGCGTCGTGATTGATCGACGAGCATCGGGGAGCGCAATGTGTGCGAAACATCCTCGTTTCCTCTCTCTCCCTCTCCCTCTCTCTGACGCAAGCGTGTTGCAGTACACGTATCGTCGTCCTTCTTTACTCCTCCTTATTTCCTCTTAGAGCCCAATAAGTAAAAGTGTATCTTTACGCTCGTTGCCAATACCGAAATACAATCGCATCGAACAGATCCGCCAAAGGTGCCGGATGTCACGTAAACCATCGAGCTTATGATGTTTTACAACAATGCCGTCTGTACATTTCACAAGGAGTGCGCATTTCACCCTTTTCTCGTACGTAATGGAATACTCATGCTCGCGGTTTTTTTTCTTTTCGCAATATTTCTTGTGTATTATTTTTGAAGCAAATTGACACGTCCTCTAAACTACCATCAAATTACTCACTCGTAATCGACTTTTGAAGTTGGAATTAGGGTATTCGATGGAGAAACTCAATATTATTTGTACGAGATTAAAGTGGAATTGAAGAACCGTGGTTGGTCGAAGAAAATTAATTGGGAACGATGAAAGTATGAAGCACGAAGTAGAAATCAAACAGTTCTAGTTATGTATATCGTAAACAAGTGATTCGTTTAATAATCGATTTTCTAATCGATGAATGAAATAGTACACTGTGTAACTAGGGAGAAAAGCAAGATAAAAAAAAAAGTATCAAAAAAAGTATTTCATTTTCCAAGCCATTTGATATTTCACAGAATACCGGCAATTTTATTCTCGTTGCACATCCCGTAGTGATATTTACGCAAAACCGAAATAATAGAGTAAAATTATTAATAGAATATTGCAATAACCTGATTCCGTAGTGAGTTTTGATGAATTTTGTTTTTATCGTGTTATTTCCAGTGAATTCAGACTGCTTCTCTTGATAAAACTACTACACATGCCGCGTCTGAGATTTCTGCCGTTATTCCACTTTACGCAGTAACACTCCAAATGTCAAAACTCCAAAAGACGTGTACAGTCGAGGGCGATTTTTCTCTTCCTCTAATATGCAGAAGTTGCGAGTGCATTTCTCATGCGAGTCCTACGAGAAATATTTCCCGATTCCAGGAATACACCTCGAGGCGGAATCGCTTTAACGCATTTGAAGAAGCGGCAATACAGTCGAATTCTTCGAAAAACCATCCAGAGATGGTACGCCTAAGGAAACGAGTCTAACTCGCGCAATTTCGTGTAACTTTCTTAGATGAACAGTCCCCCTTACTACTCATAATCGAGCGGACATTCTCAAAAGGAACCTCCGGTGGAAGTCGCGAATCGAGCAATGTCAATATTTGCATCGGACCCCTCGAGATCGGCAATCTGGCACGTCGCGCAGGAACCATTACCAGAAAAGAGCGAGAGGATGTCATCGGCTCGAGTCACAATGCGGAGTGCTTAACTCCGACGATAACGATTATCGTCGAGCCATCGCATCATAATGACGGGTTTTAGCTTCTGTCGATGCCGATAACTCCCGAGCTCTCTTTCTACGTTTCTTTATTCGCCGTTCGTCGCGTTCGTGCCTCCTTCCTCGCCCGGACAAACGGGAAAAGAAAGGTCTATAGAAAGTTCGAATAATTACGATCGGAGGGGCTCCGCGAGGAAGAGAAAGGGGAGGGGGCGCTGTCGATCGATGCCGTCTCCCGGAAAACTTTCATGGAAATCCATCGAAAAATGCTCGCTCGTTTTCACGAAAAATGCGATTGCTTTTGGAGGCATAAAATATATAGGGATCAGTTCCGTATTTCGAGCTAAAAAATTCAGCGACAAACTTTACCCAGAATTTCACTTCTTTTTGCCCTCCCTTTTTTTTCTGTGTCAATGCACGCAGTAAATTTCGCGCTCCTGACGGTAGTCAGGGAAACGAAAAATTCAACGTCGTTTTGCGAAACTCGCGATATAGAATGCATGAAAATTCATTCTTAATGCACACTTGTTCCGTGAAAAACTTTTTACTGGATTAACAATATCGTGAAACGTTTCTTCGAAAAGTATAAATACTGGAATGAATACAATTTACCGTTCTTCAATGCGTAACGATTGAAAATCAGTGAATCAAATCGAAGGGTAGGTACATTCTAGAATACATTTGGAGCACTAAAATGAAAATCTCTTGTCGGTGTTTTCGAAGCCACTATCTTTATCTCCTGGACTATCTCTTCAAAATGTGTGAGTATTGTTAACTACTGTTTTTCATTCTTTAAAAGTAAAAAAATTCACCAATTTTATCGAAAGAATTTTTAAAGATGCACTCTGAGTGCTAATAAAATAAAAATCCATTTTGATTTATATTTCTGTATTTCCTGGGCTATTTCTACGAGGATAAATGCTGCAGGATGAGTGCGTTCTTAATTCGACAGATTCGCTCGATATTCGCCACTGACGTTTAATTTACTACGTATTTTCGACGTCGAGAGGGCCGTTGTGGTATAGGAGAGCGCGTGACCGTTTCGATAACGCGCTAATACCCGACGCTCTCTCGCGCACCAGCCGAACCAAAAACCCCGAATTTCCGGACGCGGTCGTACCAGCCCCCCCTAGTACTCGCTAAATCCGTCGAGCGCGAGCCCAGTGTGCTAGCGGGAGATAAAGCTTCGCGCCGTGTGCCGGCCGACGACTCTCTCTCCCTCTCTCCCTCTCAATACGAGAGAGAGAGAGAGAGAGAGAGAAAGTGCAAATTGCGTCGACGAGAAACGAACGAGATTCCCAGCGCACCTCGCCCACCCGTGTCGCACGTACTCCACCACCCTCTCGCGTTTTATCAACTCTAAATTTTCGCTCTTTCGTTCTTTTCCGTTCTCACCTACCTTTTCACGCAGATTTTTTATACCCCGTTCTTTTTACCAACGCGAACACAATCGAACACAGTTCGCCGGTTCCGAAGAAAGAGCATTTTTTTCATTCGCACCTGGAGAATTTGTCAATATTCGTTCGCAACTGTTGCTCGCCCAGTCTAGAAATTTTCGCTGAGTTGTTCTGATTACCGATAGGGACCACGCGAGAATAACTTCACTTCGGTTAACATTATAAGGTTCTGATGAGAATAATGAAATATTGATCGAAGTAAGATGAATATTATGAGGTCTTGGCTAGGATAGAATTCGGTGTACTCGAATTAAGTGAATAATGAGTAATAATAATATTTTCTTCATAACACAACATAATAATATGTAAAAATGTAATTTTTCTAAATTTCTTATTGAGATTACAATACTAAATTGTTGACGTTAGCCAACGTAACAAGAATGATATTATACCGCGCTTAACGCATCTATAATCTATATAGGCTCACTGTATAGGTGTAAATCACAATCGAGCTATATCGAACCTCAACACTGCACGACTGACGCAACAACCGAGATAGCGATAACGTTAATTACGGGCTTTCGAATGACGCTAGCCTCTCAAAAATATGTTATATATTACCCAGCGTCGATCCCACCTATTATGTGACCCACTCCACTCGCTCCGGCCGCAAAACCCGAAATTCGAGAGCGCTTAGTTTCGAAGATACAGGCGGAGGCCGAGCCCGAATGGGGTTAGCCACGCGGTCATATAGCCCCACTGAAAACTTTCCACCTTCCACTCCCACTACTCGTACGCTGAAAATAGTAACGAATGGTAACTATGAAACTTCAGCAGTAAAGTCATTACGACTGTCGCGAAGCGTAGGCTATCGTGCGGTCGAGTCGTTAGGAAAAAAAAGTAGAGAGAATCACGAGGAGAGAGTATCGTCGTGATAATAACGACGCGTGTATCGTCGAGTGCAGCATATTACGATCCGTTTTCGTGACGATTTTACTTAAAAGTATCGATTCGAGATAACTTTTCCCGTTACCGCGAATTTCGTTCTCATTTCCATACGCTTTCGTTCTTTTCGCAGGTAAGCGATGAGGGAAGAGATAAAATTAAGAGAATATTCAATTCCGTAGTCTCTCTCGGCTATGCGATCGGTTTTACGCTTTCGTGGAACCGGCGCCGTTCGTGCCAGTGGTTTCCCTCTAAACGTCTCACGAACGCGACTGATCGGATAAGGAGGGGTAACTTTTGCGGTAAAAGGTATTAAAGACGAATCGATTGCGGCCAATGGAGAGGGAGGATTGGGACGATTCGCGAGCCAAGAGAGCGCCGTTCTAACTCGCGCGCACCGCAAATCGTGATTTCTCGCGCTCTACGCGATGAGCTCGACTCTCGTGTTAAACGATCATGCGCGATATAGGTTCTGCCGTTTCTCTTATTTTTTTTTTAGATTCTTTCCGCTTCGTTCAACGATCGATTCGGGAAAAATTCCGTCAACGTACCAATCTCTCAGCAGAAACCCGCTCTACCGATACTGATATCGTACCGAACTGTGAACATAACTTCGTTTATATGCTTGGTTTTAATATTGGTATTATTATTAACTCAAATATCAGAAAATTCGTTGTTGAACCAGACTCCATTGAAAGTATTATAGTAAATTTTCCCGAAAGGCAAAATAATTTCGTCGGGTTCATACTACTTTTAAATTCCTAATTACTACCATCCGATCTGGTTCGCTGAATATACTCACGTGGCTCCAAAAGAATAAGTTGCTGGAAACGCAACTTATTGATTTTTTTTTCCTCAAAAGCTAAAAGAAATTAATCGGAAAATCGAGAGTATTATTTTCGTTTGCAGTACGCAAAGTTAACGGTGAAATTTCGCGCCGGTGTTAAATTCGTAATGAGCTTTCGAAGTACGATTAAAGCTTTAAATCTCCTCGTGTATATCGTCGTAATCCCCGAAGGGTAAAAACAAATTGACGTCATTACTATTCGAGTAGGTAAGTGGTTTTCATTATACGCTCGAATCGGCCGCCTTGATTGAAATTAGCGCGAAGTAATTATGCATACGCGCACCCGATATACGCTAAACAGCACTGGGAATAACGTTATATCGAATTAATGTTATTTTGAGGCTGTTTTAATTCGAGGGCTCGATTTATAGCGGTTTTATTGAAAGCCGCGTTCGATGACGATTTGTTACTGGAAAATTATATTTGGAGTCGTAAAAAATTTACGCGCTGTGCAATTATAATTACATGCATTCCGTTCGTTTCCAAAAATTTCATCGTTCGAGAAGCCCGACCGATAATCTTTTCGGCGAATGAAAATTAGCTGCCCGCTGGCATTATTGAATGATAATTTTTCATTATTACATCCTTCATTTAACAGATTCTCGCGCGGTAAATTGATTCTCGATGCGTCGGAGCGTAGCTCTCTCGTTAACGAGGAAAACGGCAAAACTTTTTCCCCGTCGCTATTCTCATTGAAACCGTCGAACTGGGGAAAGGGAAGGGAAAATTCACGGATGAATTTAAACTGCGTTAGCTAATCCAGCGATTCACGAGGAATACTTCGCCATTCCCCGCTCTCGTTGAGATTAAAATTCGTTATTACCGGAAAAAATCGTATGGTCGTATATGGAATTCAATATAAGGTACAGCTTTCTAATCGTATATATCCGGTTCTAGGCTTTGCCCGTAATCCACGTAGAAACGATTTTCCGAATAAGATATGTGCGTGGGTTAATATGAGGTACGATCGGGGTATGGGTACGGCGAGGGCAATCTGGAAAATGTAGCTGCGCTAACGTCCAGAAGACCTGCTGGGTGAGGGGGGAGAGAGCACGCGAGAGAGAGAGAGAGAGAGAGAGAGAGAGAGATTGGGTATATAAGACCTCGGAACTAGGAGGCATTTACGATAGCGCGCGCACAGGGAATTATTGCTAAAAGTAGCGGTAAATTTCTAGGAATGAGATCGGTAAAAATTTCATCCGACGTATAAAACCCGGGGTATATCTCGATAAAAGTGAGAGAGACAGAAAGAGTGAGAGAGAGGTAGATTTTCGTTCGGGCACGCGATAGATCCACACGCGAGATATATTATTTTGACTCCGCGAAATTCTCTACGGTCTACTAGAAAAATAAAGCTTTTTTCTTTGAGGGAAAAAGCTCTTGAATATTTCGATGCAGCTTCCTATTTAACGACACTCCGGCTGCTGCGTCAAGTGGCGAACAGAAGGCGTAGAGTTTCGCGAAACGAGACACGTTAGCGTTACCCCCGTGAAGTCCGGCTGACCACAGAGGCCGGAAGATATTCATGACGGTCACGTATCATAGTGCTTCTCGGCTGTCGGCCACATCCGCACCACTCTTTTTCCTTCTCTCTCTCTCTCTCTCTCTTTCTTCTTTCTTCTCTCTAGCGCGACAAAGTTATCCGCAGTGAGAAACAAAAACGAGGAAAAGCATTCCGTCGGTTGACCGCCGTTGCGTAACATCCGAGAAGCTTTTTAGCGGACGAGCTGTATCGCTTACACGCTCGGTCTACCAGAATCGCTTATAACATCGTCGATACGTATCGTTCAAAATTTGTCATGGAAATTCTCCCGAATTACGCGCTCACGTTCTTATCTTCGCTTGTTGCATCAACGTGTCGTGTTGTAAGTAGTTTAGCTTGAAATTTTTTTTGTCTGGTTAAATTTTCAGAGAAATGTTTCTATGTTTTGTTTTCTAACCGACCTAATAGCCGATAATATCTCAATCCTGAAACGTATTGCTCTGATAAGTAATTTTTCAGGCTAAATTTTTTAAACTTTTTTCGACTACGTGTCTTTGCGCTACTATCTGGTCTTGCGAGTGAATCATTGCGCTTTATAAAGGATCAAATAGTGAACGAAATCGCGATCCTGACACGTATTGCCCCGGTAAGTAGTAATCTGTGAAATTTGTCGGGCGAGGAGGTAACGAGTTTTGTTTTGTTCTTCTGCTTGATACATGGTGCTGTGGCGCACACTGAGAAGCATTTTTCCCTTGTCTCGATTTCATTATCCGTAAGTGGTGGAAAAAAGCACGTACATCGTCTGCTTTTGGAGATCATTGCGATCATTACGTACATTACGTACATTACGTTCTTGCCTCCCACGCGTTCGCTCGAGAGGGTGTTATTTATGTCATTCGACAAGCCTGGGCACGATAAGGGGCACCGTACTGGTGCGAAAAAAACATCAACAAGAAACCCAAACCCTATAAATATTGTATAAGCAAACAAAAGGATGGACGACAAAAGACAACTCCGATACATATTTATAAAACGTTTTTGATGTTCTAAAACCATCCCTTTTTTTAACGTCGCGCGGGGGCGATATATTTTTATTCTTTTTCCAAACTTCGAGACCGAACTTTTGTGTATCGAGTTTTAGGAAAAAAGCTGAATTAAAACTGATCTCGTTACTGTGGGTGTACTATTCTTGGTACGCACGGATTGTGGCGAAGCGGAAATTGCTACAGGCGGGAGTTTGAACTCGACACAACGACGCATTAATCATAAAAATCGCCTTCATTAGCGGTCGAACCAGGAAATTTTGCGTTGACGGGATATTTCATTCTTCTATTTTATAAAAAAAAATGGAACAAGTCGTGTGATGCACTCTTGTGCGGTAAGAAACTTACCAATGCACTTTCAAACTCAATTAATTATAGCTACACAGCCACCCCCGGTGCAATCTAAAGTATTCATTTTTATTCAATAACGAACACGGCGCGAAGTCGATAAAACTTGTACCGGCATATGAAATTAAAGAGCATCTAACGAAGGTTCTTTCAGCGAGCGCTCTTATTTTTTATTATTTTGAGAAATTCCCAGAAGAAATTAGCAAAAAGCAAGAAAATCAGAGTTCTCTTTTGGTTTATTTTTCTTGCCCCCGCGCTCGTCAATACTAAATACTGCAACTGCGCGAGACTAGTTAAAAGCGTGGATTTTTTTTCTCCTTCTCTCTCTCTCTCCCTCCCTACCTCGTTTCGTCGAGTTTGCTCCTGCCGATTCCACGTCTCTTCGACTACCCATCGTAGACGGGTAATTCATTTCCGCTCCCTTTAATGGTCTCCCTCGCCTTTTCCTTTTAATCTGTACTCGCTCGTTCCTGTTCTCATCCACGACGCGCGAGCGAGCGAGCGCGTAACTTTCGAATTTAAATGTTCTATTAAGTCTCGGATGCTCGCTAGCAACGCTCCAGATGTATTACTGCAAATCGACGAATTACGCGACTTGAGACGTCGTAAAGCGTTTTCATCGCTCATTCTTTGACGGGGTTTTAATGCTACGGTTCTATCACTGCAATGCGTCAAATATTATACATCCCCCGATGTATTTCGTTATCGCGCGAAAATTTCATCTGGCGGATGTTCCAATATAAGGGATTTCTTTGCTGCGATGTTCGAGAAAACACAGTAGTGCGAGCGTAAAAATTGCGATCCATACTTTCGTCCCTTGTTTGTCCTACGTGATATATGTCAGTGGGATGTAAAAGAATTGAGGATGGCAGGGCGCAGGAGCGCTCGCGCAGTTCATACGCTCGCTGGGGATAACGCGTCTTTGTCTTCGTTTCTGTCCCCCTTCCCCGTCTTCCGGGCTTTCTTCCTACCCGATACTCTCCTCTTTCCGCTTATTACGTTTCTCCCTCTCTCCAGCCCTTGGTTGGCTCTCGCTCGCGATAAACAAATCGATGCTGTCGGGCGCGTGCCCCATATCTATGAATTTAAGATACGCGCTGGAATGAGCGGAGTGAGGAAAGCTGAGAAACGGAGAGAGAGAGAAAGAGAGAGAGAGAGAGAGAGAGAGTCAAAACGGCGAAAGGGTGGGCGTCAGGCGGCAAGCATTCGCTCCAAGTCAGATAATTTTACGAACTTCCGCGATTTCCTGATTTCCCCAAGTACGCTTCAGCACTTTCCTGCACGCGGGGTGGCTATTTCCCCACTCTCCCTTGAACCCACCCCACCTCTCCTTCTCACCTTTCCATCGAC
The DNA here is from genome assembly GCA_003055095.1 of Goniozus legneri. Classification (NCBI taxonomy): domain Eukaryota; kingdom Metazoa; phylum Arthropoda; class Insecta; order Hymenoptera; family Bethylidae; genus Goniozus; species Goniozus legneri. Next base: position 37,826 of record NCVS01002981.1, read on the forward strand.
AACGAGCGAGAGAGTTGCCTTTCGAGGTTTATATGCGTACGGTCCTCCTAAATTAAATGCCAAGTTTGTCTCGCTCATGACGATCTTGGAGTATACATATTGATAAAAAATAACAAAACAATAAAATATCGACTATTTCTCAATTCATAGCCCACGAAAACCTTTTTTTCGCCATGCAATTGTTTTCTCTCTTAATTTTTTGAAATTTACTTTTTTGTTATCGTCAAAACGAAGATTGTCATAGATATATATTCAGTTACACTATTTTCAGTTTTTTTTTCGTAAATATTGCAAATATTAATAACAAAACGAAACTAAAGCTTATGAAAAAATAAAAGATGACAAAATAGTAGTGGTGCTTTTTGGTGTTAATACGCGTACATAAAAAATAACAAAAAAAGTGTATTTTTTTATGCCGTAGGTCATGGAATCAATTTTTTTTGTATACATATTTATTTACTACGAATTTCTATTTTTGTTATGACCGAACCAGGATTGTTGCGTTTCGATACTTATCATTTCTTTTGAAATTCGTTTTTTTTAAATACTGATATCTCTAGAACAAAACTTAAGTTTATAAAAAAAACCAGAGAATACGTAGTAGAAGGTAAAAAGTGGCGCGCGCGCCTCGCAGAGGAAGATCGAAATCGAGTTTTGCAATGCGAACGAATCCGGACAAGAGAGAAATCAGCAATGGAGATTCTCCTTCGCGAATCGAATTGGTATGGAAATGTCGCGATTGCCACCGATAGCGTTACGGATACACGATCCCCGCGGCTCGCTCCGTTCAACAACGAAAATACCGTTAAGCGCGGGAACGTGACGATGGCTCCGGATAAAACATTTAGTTTGTTAATTTATCTGTTTATGAAAAGAAAACCGATGGAGTTCGTATATTTTCCCTCGGAGTGCATCGACGAACTGTAGCGTGCACGCACACCCAGGCTCGGCAAGATCCAAATTCAGTTTTACGCGGTACGGTTGTATTGTGTTCGGGCGCTTGTTTTCCATACGCCGGGACGCGATGTGTGTACGGTGCATTGTTAACTTGACCTACATGCTTCCTCTTACACCTGGTTGAGCATACAGCGCTATGAACACACGTCGAGTAAAATGCATAATTCTCCGACTCTGTGCGCCGCTTTTAACATGCGTGGACAGCATCGGGCCGAACATGGGATTGTTCTTAATTCCATTGTCGATCGGAACCACTCTCGAGCTCTGTAATAATCTTTCGAACGTATTAAGCGAGTGGAAACGAATTTGGATAACCAATCAACGCACAGACCGTTAGAAATTTTAGAAATAACAGTAGAGATAAATAAAAATTCTTTTGGAAAACCATTAACACCGCTCTGTGGAAATAATGTTATTCTTCCTCAACCAAAAATGACATTTTTCTATTCGGCATTAGCTTAATTAGATTCTTCATAAGCCGCGAGGGAAGATATAATTCAGCTCGTTTAATACGCGTAATCCACCCGGGAGAGCAATATACGCGATGTCTAGTCGTTTACATGCTCCCGGCAGGTTTCGTTTTTAATATGATCTCGTTCGACGCGTAATTACCGAGGTGCTTGTAATACCCATTCTCCTATAACGCCAGAGAACAAAAAAAATACGCTCCCATTTAATTGCGTTGTACGCGAATATCATTTACACTGATACGTGCAATCGAACCAAAGCACGGTATGTTGCACAACAGAGTTTGGGGGTTGAATGTATTTTTTGACCCAAAAGATCGCTCGATTACTTCTCCCATTTCGGGTTATTTCGATATATTTTATCACAATGTTCTACCTCCAAGTATCGAACACTGTGCTACTAGCAGACGCGATTAAAAAAAAAATTAGAAGAAAAACGTGTAGCCGACTTTTTTGCGGGTGAAAAAGAGAACAGAGTAGCGAGATAGATAGTGGAGAATAGAAAGAGAAGGACGGGGAAAAATGACAGGGGAAACGGACGGAGGAATCGGAAAACGCGGAAAGAGAAGGAGCGAGAGAGGGAGTGAGGGGGGGGGGGCAAATCGACGGGCATCGGAAAAGCAATTGTTCGGATTAAACGCGACAGTTTTAGCGCTCCGGTCTTTTTTTCATATCGTGATTTAATTTATTCCTCTGCGTCTGGGGAGAACTCCCACCCGCTACCGCATCGGGGGCAATAACTCAATTATTGGGCATTGATCGGAAATTCGAAATATTTAATTATTAATTCCACTCGTGCGACGAGAGGGGTGCGTCACCCCACCCTCTTACCCTCTCGTTCAAAATCGGAGATCGCTGCAATCGTTACACGAAAATCATTTATACCGGTCCACGAATAATCGCAAACGCTTCCGATGCGTATCGTTTTCATCTCTCTTTTTCACCCTCTGCGCACCTAATTCTAATTGCGCGTATACGTGCCGGCATAACGAGCTTTCGGACGACTGTAATTATTTCCGAAGCATCCCCCTCCCCTACGACGGTTCAAACGCCCCCGTGACGTAAATTCACTGCGATTTATTAGCGGCTAGCTGCGGACCTGTGATTTGAATACACGCCGTTATAATTTAACGACGTTTATAAGCGAGTTTAGTATTCACATTGTTATGACTTTATTAGCTTTACAATGCCGATATGCATAATCAGCAACGCGATAACGTATGTACTCGGCGCAGTCATGTTAATTATTGTTTAAATCAACGTAATGCGACTCGCAATTTTGCCAGAATATTTTCCACCTCTTTCCCTCGTTCGTTTTACCCCAGAGCTTCGCTACGGATATACCCACGATATTATAAAATTATACATAGCGAGAATTAACGCTCATCGAACGAGTCGGATCGGAGCAAACGTTCTGTGGAGTAGCAAACGATAATTTTTTTAGTTTAAATTAATCGATTTGTACGGCAGAGAAAATCAATATTATTATATACGTTCTCCTTTAGCGTTCATAAAACCCATCATAAAAGCAGGATTGCATACACACATCGGGATATCACAATAAACGATAAATTATCCATATACGCGTCCTCCTCGTATCGCTCCACGCCCACTTTTCCCACAGCTAGGTGTAAAAAACCTTCTACCGTTCCTCGCCGAGATTTATCGCGAGAAATATTCGTGCTTTATTTTGTACGCTGTGGGAGTACCGAGAGTTGGCTCTTCCTGGATATCGAGTTATGCGAACTCTAATGGAACAGTTTTTCATTACGTCTAATTGTTCTAGATTCAATTGAATCTCTCGCTTTATTCTCCGATGTATTCCATTCAAAGCTACTCAGTGAAATAAGACTCCAGTTTGACGAGAATGGCGAAGATTATTTCAGAAGTCTCGCTTGAATTGCGTGAATATTTCAGGACACTTCGATCAATTCAATTTTCAGTTCCGCAAGGGAGGTGGATGTTTCAGTCACGTTATAATTTTCTGTCATTCGCGTAACGACGCAGTTAATAGAAGAGAAAACGGGAGGGGGCTGCTCGACGAAAAACTGGAACGAAGCGTAACCGACGTGGAAGTGAGTGCAGAAGGAGCGTTGGGTAAAAGGAAGACGAAATGATAGGGTGGAAGGAGAAGAGAGAGAGAGAGAGAGAGAGAGAGAAGGGAATATAGAGGTACTTCAACGCGCTGAAACTGCAGAGACGTAGAGAGCGCAGAAATTAAAAGCCTCGTCTAAAAGGCCGAGCTTGCGTTGTCGGCGTTGTGGTAAGTGAGAAAGGTAAATGGGGGAGGAGAGAAAGAGAGAGAGAGAGAGAAGGAAGAAGGGATTAAAAGAAAGAGGGACATATTCCTTAGCGCCTTAATAGCATCCCCGACTAGAAATTCTCTTACAGATTTGATCCAGGCTTGATCAAGAAACTGTATCGACTTATCCAGCCTGGATCAAGTTGCCTGATCAAGCCTGTATCCATATGTGTAACGCTC
>NCVS01002982.1:0-30602 GCA_003055095.1 Goniozus legneri
GCTGTATTATTAAATTAATTAAAAATTTCAGTTTCATTTATTATTTTCATCATAAGATTCGTCAGTTGAGCCCTCCTAGTTCGAAAGTGTAAACTAACCTCGCACAAACAGTGGATGTCTCGAATGACGGGATAAATTTCGTTACAGAAAATCACCCTCTCAGCATATCCAGCTCAATGTACTCTGTATTGTGATTTAATATTGATTCAGGCTGTACAGCTCATTGCTTCCCTATCAGATTAAGTACTCTTGAGTTTCCGAGATGCAAAAATATCCAAGTTGAAACTGTGATATCACATTACTTTGAAAGTACAAAAAACGGAGTACCTACTTTATGCAATACTTATATTTTTCTTTTATTTCTGTTCGATTAAATTTATAAGACATATAAATCTCACTTGTAGGATGATTGGACTAATCATTGTCATATTTCAATACTGAGAGTGGATTCTGAGGATTGTTGACAATATCAAATCATCATTGCAAAACAAACCATTTATATTATCTTCATATGTGATTATACTACAAAATTTTGAAGGAAAAATGGATAATATTATAGATTTAAAGTTTCTATATGGTTATTGTGAACCTATATTACTAATTCTTCATGAACCAGTAAAACGTTTACTAGGTAAAAAAAATGATAAACAATACAAATTTTCTAAATAAGGTCTAATTTAAGAATTTTTTTCCATATTAGGGAATACATGTAGGAGAGTTACAGTAAAACGAGATACAAATATGCAAAAATGGATTTGTTTCATTATATGGTCAGTGTTTAACTTACTGTAATTTTTAATTGGGTATGTTTAGTTATAATGTATGAAGTTTTATTACAATTATGTAAATTAATTTAATTTCATTCCAATTATCAAAATCGTAGAAGGAGTGAAAATGAGTTTGGAAGGAAAACAGGCTGTGTCTCACAAAATTTTTCAGAGGCTGGCATTTGATGTATTGGATATTGAAAATTTATACTAGAGAAAATATTGATACAATCACAATCCACAATCCGATAAATTGGCTAGCAAGCCAGAAGTTCTGAGCTTATGCGAGTCGTGCAATTATTTTAACCAATTATTATTGGCAACGAATGAAATTTTTATTCTTATTTGTTATTCGATAATGCATATATATTTTTATAGTTTTATTAATTGTGTAAGTTATTTTGTAACAATAATTTTAAACTTTAAATGTGTTATAGAATAAAAGTTTTGTATCATAGTATGAGAGACTGTGAGAATATTTTATGTTATGGTTTGATAACGAAAATATTATTTTTAATACCATATTGATATTTTATTCTTCTGCTGTACGTAAAATAATTTTATATTAGCGAATTATCCGATTGTACATTATTTTCTTACAGATTACCGACTAACGCGGTCGTAGGAGACGCACCAGTCAGTAACACAGTAGGTAAGCTATCAACATGACAAATTTGCGCTTAATTCGAATAAATGATTAATGAAAAGATGATAATTGAATAATAAATAACTCTGTAGATCTCAGAAAATTAATTTGAATATTTTTTTCTTCATCTAATCAATGAATGGTAGTAAATTACGTAAAGAATAATTGAGATCATTTTCCATAAGACTGTATATAATTTTGCACTTTTTTAAAAATTAAATTCTTCAAAAGTTGATTAAAATTATGCTATACTATAAACGATGACTCAAAATATTAAAAAAATAATAGAATTTATTGCGATCTAATATATTATTTCAAGAGGCCATTTTCCTTCAAGGAAGAAAGAAGGGGTAGTATACATACCGGGGGGTTGCGTCAATTAGGTTAGTCGCACTATGGTTGTGCGACATGGCGCAGCTCTTTTCGGCCCAAAAATCATGATCGACCTCCTTGGTCTTTCTATAATCCTGATACTAAATCTCAAATTTTTCCGTCATTTTGAAACCTCTTAAGTTGCGCTTGTGGGGTGGTAGCGCGAGGACGGACTTATATCGGTCTATTTAAAATCGTTGAATTTATCATTTAATATCCACGATTTAATTTAACACCATTGTTAAAGATTAAATTATGACTTAAAATAAAAAAAAAAAACAGTAGAATTCATTGCGATCTAGTATTTTATATTTTGTATGTACGGTGTTCGGACCTTAACCAAACGACCATTTTAACTATCGCGCCACTTCTATTCGTTGATGAGAGAAAAATGGCAGTGGCGTTTGCGTATTACCCCTGCAACTGGTAACTGTAAGCACAGGCTAGTGTACACAAAATCGAAATAAACTGTCAGTGAGTCACGCATAATGTCGTTTCAGAAATTTTTAATTTCGAAACGATCATATGTGAAGTTTGCGAAGAATAATGCGATTTTGTATTCGTCATGTGAAACAATGTAAAAAAAGTGAAAGATAATTTGGTGGAATATTTATACATTAAAAACAGCTGTAGTTGGACTGAGTTATAACTTCGTGATTTTTCGCTTTACCCAAGTCAACACAAAGTATTGTATTTAGCGCGTGATTATATTTCATCGAAATGAATAACCGGAGACGTGCTAATAATTTCACATACGTTAGTTCATGTGTGAAATACATGATATTTTTGCTGAATTTCGTATTCTGGGTAATTACAGCTTTTATTTTTATATCTTTTTTCATTTATGTATAAAATTTTAAATCAATTGTATTCTATTTAGCTGTTTGGAGGACTTCTTATTGGAGTAGGTCTCTATGCATTTGTGGATAAATGGCAAGCAACAGGATCTGTGCGAGTGGAAAATGTTTATGATGTAGTGTTGAATATCTCTTTGGTAATGGTTATTGCCGGTGGTGTAGTTTTTGTCGTTAGTTTTGCAGGATGCGTTGGAGCATTACGTGAAAACACATGCTTATTGAAATTTGTAAGTATTTTCATTTTACATACTAAAATAAAATGTCTTATAAATTTTTCAAATTCATTGCAGTACTCATTGTGCCTATTAGTTTTTTTCCTACTTGAAATGGGAGTTGCAATAGTTGGTTTTGTATTCCCACACACACTGCAATCATTATTAGAAGAATCATTCACTGATAAAATTATTCAAACTTATCGAGAAGATCCAGATTTACAGAATTTTATTGATTTTGCTCAGCAAGAAGTAAGTGTAATACTTTAACTTCAAATTTATCATACTGGTATTAATAAAATTGATATATAGTTCAGATGCTGTGGTCTCAGCCAAGAAGGATATTTGGACTGGGGTAAAAATGAATATTTCAATTGCTCTAGTCCAGGTGTTGAACGCTGTGGTGTACCATTTTCATGCTGTATAAATGCTACAGATATTTCTGTAAGTATTTATCTCCTCTACTTTTATCTAATCACTACTTACAATAAATTATGAACATCAATGTTTACAGAGTGGTCTTGTGAATATAATGTGTGGTTACAAGGTGCAATTATTGCGTCATATTTCTGAAGCAAGAAAAAAAGTATGGACTAGTGGTTGCATTGAGATTGTTCGAAGTTGGGCTGAACGTAATCTGTATACTATAGCGGGAATAGCATTAGGTATAGCGCTAAGCCAATTATTCGTCATTTATCTTGCCAAAACATTGGAGGGTCAAATTGAACTGCAAAAATCTCGATGGAGATCCTGAGCTTGACTTCCGGCCACCTACCGTTATCATATTCATCTCTCAGGTAACAGGCAGGTGGCCTCTGGCCAAGGTCAGGATTCCGAAACGTATATAAATGTCAGGATGGCATTGCTCGTACTCTTTGCGATCTCTTTATATATACTCTGTATTCTTTCACTGATTAGGTTTGTTCTTTATTTCAAAAACTATTTTCACATGTATCTCGATTGAATCTATTTTTTTTAAGTCAGAGAGAAATTTATACTATGATATTACTTTCATGAAAATTTATTTAAATGTGTATGTGCGCAGAAGTACTCTTAATATAGATATTTTCATATTTTATAATCTCATTCTTATAATTTTGAAAATAATTATTTTTCCACCCACTTTTATATTAAAAAACGTTATATAGTAGATGAAATTATTATTTTCTTCTGAGTACATTAGTTTGGTTTTATAATGAAAACTAAATGCACATTAGTTTATATACAAGTAATTAATATTTTTCTATCAATTCAAGTATGACGTTTAATTGATGAATGATAGTGAAAAATAACATAAAAGTATGATATTAAGGAAAAAAAATAAGAAAAATGAAGGACCATTGCAGTAAAATGAAGAAATTAAAACATTATGTATTATCTTTATGCTAAGGAATTGGTTTAGGAATTTGATAATGCAAAAGATTCAAATACGAATCTCGATATCAAACAAATGATAATTTGTTGATCATACTAGCCATAATCCTATTTGTTAATTATTTATTCTGAGATGAAAATTTGACGTTTTCTTTCCTTTTAAATGCATTTATGACCATAGGCAATATGATCTTTTACATATTTTATATTTTTAAATTGTTTATCAATGCACAAATATAGTATTCTTTTTTTCTATTAATAATAAATAATTTCATACAGATTATATTAAAAATAAGACAACAATCATTTTGATATTTTTTAACTTCTATTTTGAAATGTAATCATGACAATTTTGTCAAAGTCAGTGCCAAATTTTAATTATTTACAATCTATCAGCCATTCAATATAAATTATTGAAATTTCTTTGAAAAAATATACAAAGTTAATTAACTTGCTTGAGTAACTAAGATTTTACAAGTGCAACTGTTCTCAAGTTTGACATTTGTTAAAATTGATTCTTACTGCTCATAGATAGGAATACAAGATGTAAGCTTCTGCTGCTCTAATTTGTACTCTATAAACAATTTTATCACAATAAGAATGAATATTAGAAAGATTGTGTACAATTATTGTAGGTCTCAGTATTGAACTTTCGAATGCAACAAATTGGTTGGATATGAGATTTATTAATATATCTTTGAGATTGTATTCGATGCATTTTGTTAAAAATAATTTAAAAATTAAAAAAAAATAATCTTTATATAATTTAAGCCAAAATATATAATTAAATTTTTGTAATTAAAACAACAGATATTCAACTAAAGTGATAATATTTGCTTAACATTAGTATAATAATAATTTCTCCTGAACTAGTTGTGTATAAATAGAGTTTAGTTGAACAGTCTTTTTGTATAAATAAATAAAACTTCTTGTAAAAAGTTCATTTATCTTATATTTCACAATAAGATTCACAAAAAGAAATTATTTTCAACTATTTATATAAAGATTGATCGATATTTTCTTCATTGGAATATTCCAAAATAACACTTTGTCCATCGGTAAGAATAGCAGAATCAAGTAATTTTTTCAAGTCCTTATCCATTTCATTACTAATTAATTCACCATTCACATGTTGAAAAAGATTCAATTTATTAAAAGCAGAAGCCTGATTATTTGTATTTTGAAGTTTCAAAATATCCGACATAGAATCAATTGCTTTGCCAATTGTCCATGATTTAGAAACAAAAATTCCTACAGGCTTATCATATTTAACTGGCACAGTAATAGGTAAATGAACAAGAAAATAACACCTCTCTGAAGCAGGTATTTTCTTTAATCCTATTGCTGTTCCTTTTATTCGCATATATTGTACCTATTGAAAAAAATACATTAAGAATAATGCTAAATATAACTTCATTAAATTTCTCATTCTGTAATTACCTTACTAGCCATAGCTGAATTTTTGGATTTCTTCAAATTATTTGTTACTTCTTTATCAGCAATTGCTTTAGCTTCGGCAAATTGTTTTTTAGGTAATTGCCATTTTTTTAATTTACTTAATTTTTCTTGTTCGCTTAAATCTAAACATCCATGAAACCTGTGTTCTAAGCAGAAATGTTTCGTACAAACTGTACATAATATTTCAATAGGGGACGTAGCATTACATGATTCTGTAGCACAAATGAAACCTCTACTTCTTTGAGGATTGTTCGCAATGTTATCTGGTGATTTGGGACATTTGTGCAAATCCAAGTTGAAATGTTCCTTGCAAAATGTAGTTTGACACAAACTACACGTGATTGGTAAAAAATCTAATTGCTTGCAATCTGTTACCGAACATCGTTCTCCGGTATTTGGAAATTCCATTTTAATTAGATTAAATATCGACGAATCCTTTTTGAGGTTATGAATAATTTGGCAAGACCCAAAATTAGAACAAAATTTTAATTGTGAGATGGTGTCGGCGAATGTAAATGATTTTCGCTGAGAGTACTCAACGCAAGATTATTCCACTTTTGTTCCAATTCCTTGAGTGTCATATGAGAATCGCCGTTATCACTCTCTGGGTCAGGTAATTCTACAATAGGAACAAGAATGTCGTCAATTGGCAGACGATCCTTACGCCAAGCTTCGTCGATCAAATCTAATAATCTGCCGTCTGCACACACTTGACTGTCCATTCCGTAATAAAATAATAAAGAAATTTTCTCCCAAAATATACTCTCTGAGGATGCAAGGTATATGTTCCAAAGTCAACAATCAACAGAATTTTTTTGAATGCGTTTGGTTAGGAAATGATATATCGAAACCAAACAAAGTATCGATTATCGAACTCTGTTCAACACATCGCCAATTGTAGTTGGTTGTTCGATAAGAAAAGTCCAAGTATTTATCAATTTTTATTTTTAAGTAAAATAACTTGTTATTTTTGAAATAACAATAAATAATCAATAAAATTAACTATATATGCAAATTACAATATAATTAATATTTTTTCGTCATATCTTCAAGAATCTTCGCCATTCCCAGAAAATTGTCCGATGGAACCTGCAGAATTGAAAATGCACTTATTATTTTAAAGAAATGATATATTTTGATAATTGAAATATAACAAATATAAGTTATTACCATATGTCCTGCTCTGGTTAACGAGTAGTATTTGAGATTTTTGTAAATTTTGCTGTAACCCTCGATTATGTCATCAACGAGAACTGCTTTTCTTGGAGACTGAGTCCACAAATTTGCATATTTCCATTTCAAATTTTCAACCCAGAGAAGTGTTCCCGGAGTATCGACAATGAGATCCATGTTACCAGTATATACATAAACATCGATAGGAGTTTCGTCTAGAAGACGTTCAACTGAAAGTATTAAAAAAAAATTATTTTTCTGAATAAATTAAATTTAAGCTACTGTGAATTTGTAACAAGTTTTTTTACTCACCAACATGGATAACAGGTTTCATAAAATCTTGGTACAAATAATTAAATACAGCTCCAGATTGCACCTGATGACGAACGTTCAAACCTAACGCTTCTTTAACTTTGGTATTCATTAGTGAATCGAGAGATGCAGTTTCGAGCTTTTCTTTAATAAACAAATCGTATAAATCAGATTTTTTTAAATTCATATTTCTTCCCAGCCGACTTCCGGGAACTTTTGTGAGAATATTGTAGAAATCTATATTGTTCGTGACTCTCAATATAACATTTTCGGTATTGCCCCACTCCGAAGTTGCATCAATCCAACGTCCTTCTGACACTGCAGCTTTGACTCTCAGAGCAGCTTTTTCGATTACTTTTTGGCCAGCGGTGTCGACCATTCCCTATAATTAAAAATAATAGATAAATGTAAAAAAAGTCCAAATTAAATATTTTTTTTGTGAAAAAAAAAATTCACCGTATAATAAAGAAATGGTGCCCATGTGGTAACAGAGTCAATTGGCGAAATCCAAGAATCACCGAGACCAACGGCCTTCAAATTACTTTTAATTTCTCCAGAATTTTGTTTCTGAAATAAAAATGATTATTAATCAAAATAAACAAAATAATGTACGTATGTACACTATGAAAAGATAATTACCTGATACCAGATATACGCAAATTCAGCGGCCATTTTCCCGCCATAAGATTCGGATAAAATATAAGTGGGTATATTGACGAACTCGGGTAATTTTTCTAAGAACCCTTTCATGCATTCGCAAAGATCAAGAGCGATCTGAGTATTGTTTGTTGTGTATTTTGAAGATGATTCCACATAACTGAATCCTGTACCAACTGGATTGTCGATGAACAGAACATTGTAATCTTTTACCTGACATAAGCGTAAGAAATTATTTTATTTGTTTGAAAAAATTATTGTTTACTGAATAATTGACAAAAAAGTATTATTACTTCAAACATTATTTTAAAAAATTCATTTTATTAAAAAATTAGCTTACCCAGGTAAAATCTCTGTACTCCAATTTATCATCCAGAGGACCCAATTCCATGAAATTTCCGAAACTGGTGGAGGAGGCTCCTGGTCCACCTTGCAGCCAGATGACTAGAGGTTTATCGTAAAATGAATTCACTTTTGCAGTAGTATAATAAAGCCACCAGAACATATGGGCCTGAGGCCTCACCTCGACATGGCCCCATTCTTGCTCACCGGGTCCAAATCCCTGTTTACCTAAGTTTAAATATTTTGTATTAAAAATAATATCTCTTTAAGTTTCAGCTTATTTTTAACGGAATAATTATAGCGATTATACCTAAGCTTCCGGATAAACAAAGCAATATCAATACAAAACATTGCTGTGAATTCATTTTAATCACAGCTTCTCACAACAACAGAAGAATCAGTAGTACTTCCAGTCGCATTATCGATCGTTTTATATATCTCTCGTGATAAGATTTGCGACCACTTGAAATTCAATCTGGATAACATCTTCGCTTTAATATATCTCAGAAAAATTTTTGATTTATCTTCTACACGTTGTGTTGAGTAAGCTCATATACTTACTTAGATAAGGAACAACCGATATTATTCGATAAAAATTAAGACAAAATATAAAACAACGATGGAATTTATAAATAATGAAAAATTGTTAAAAAAAAACGCGACGAGGAAGAATAAAATTTATGAGTAAAAACAATGAGATTCGTTATGGAATTTGAATTTTCCATAAACAGAAATCGACGGGAATAGTAATTCGCGTTCCCGCCACAATTTGACTCGCGACGCTCCTATCGTTAATTCATTTTTTTACTATGCAGTGGTCGATCTAATCAAAATCCACGGAAGTCCCTCTTTCTTTCTCGCGGCGTGGAGCCTTGCCGAATTTGTGTCACGTGACCCGTCTTATAACGCACAGTGTGCATCAAATCTTTGGTGGGCCCATCTAACACGGAGCGGTTAACGACATGGCGGATAAAGACGAGAACGAGAAGACCATCGCCGAGGACTTGGTTGTCACCAAGTACAAAATGGCAGGCGATATCGTCAACCGTAAGAACGAATTTTTGAAATACCAAAATAATATGGTAGATAACATGTTCAGCGCGAAGTTTCACAAACCTAACCCCAAAATTACTCGGCAGCGCCACACACGATACGTGCATACGTGCTCCGAGCGTCAAGGCACGTTACGTCCTCGTGCAGCCCCATATGGGAATGAATTTTGCGAAATAATGACTCTCTTCCGAACTCGCAAACTATCGCGCCCGTTCGATCCCGATTGCCGGTTAAGTTTTGCGCATTTACGCGCGTAAACGCGCTCATCTGCTTTAATTCAATACCCGATCGTGCTTTTATTCCCGATCGAGCCATTACTTTGCTTACTCGTAATTTTTTTTTTATTTGCCAAATTTCCCATCCGTATGATTTCAAATTTTCTATTCGATACGAACGTTCCGATGGAGTTTCGAAATTTGAAAATATTTCTCCTCTCGAGACGTAGCACGTGGAGTTCTTGGTATTATCGTTACGACAATATTTTAGTCCGAGAAATAATTGTACGACTATCTAACGTATGTTTTTTTTATGATATTTTAGGAGTGCTGAAACAAGTTTTAGAAAAATGCATCTCGGGGGCGTCCGTGAGAGAAATTTGCGAATATGGTGATAAATTATTGACAGAAGAAACTAGCAAAGTCTTCAAGAAAGAAAAGGAAATGAAAAAGGGTATTGCTTTTCCAACATGCATATCAGTTAATAATTGCATTTGTCACTTTTCCCCTATTGCCAGTGAGCCTGATCTCATTCTGAAAGATGACGATATGGTCAAAGTGTGAGTATTAAATGCTTGTACAACTAATTCAGTAGCAAAACAAAATTCCTTTATATTTCACAATTGATTACTTATAGAGATCTCGGGGCCCATATTGATGGTTTTATAGCAGTTGTAGCACATACAGTAATTATTGGCTCATCAGCTGATAACAAAGTTACAGGAAGGAAAGCTGATGTTGTTTTAGCAGCTCATTATGCCTCTCAGGCTGCTTTGAGATTGCTCAAGCCAGGAACAGAGGTGAGCCTGAACAAAAAAATATTTGCAATTTAGTACCTTTCCAATAAGTATGCAGTTACTATTGCTCTGCAATTATATTCCAGACTTACACAATTACTGGTACTGTAGAAAAAGTTTGCGAAGCTTACGGTTGTAAACCAATTGAAGGTATGTTGAGTCATCAACTGAAACAGTTTAAAATTGATGGTGAGAAAACCATAATTCAGAATCCAAACGACGCCCAGAAGAAAGAACACGAAAAATTCACTCTTGAAACTCATGAAGTATATGCTATGGACGTTTTGGTCAGTACTGGCGAAGGCGTCGGTAAAGAACAAGATACTCGCGTAACAATATACAAAAAAACGGAAGAAACGTATCAATTGAAATTGAAAGCGTCTCGTATGTTCTATTCCGAAGTTACACACAAACATGGACTCATGCCCTTCAATCTTCGTACATTCGAAGATGAGAAAAAGGCAAAAATGGCAGTCGTCGAATGTGTTAATCATAGGTTGATAGAACCATTCCAAGTACTATACGAGAAACCGAATGAATTCGCGGCACAATTTAAATTCACCGTACTATTGATGCCAAACGGTTCTCACAAAATCACCGGAATACCGTTCGATTTAGATGTTTATAAATCGGATCGTGTTGTAGAAGACCCTGAATTAAAGGTAAAATTCAATTTTCATGAATTGTACTTCGTTTTTGAAATTCACAAAATTGACTATGTCTATTTGTCATTTTAGAATTTACTGTACACATCCGCAAATCCGAAATCCGCCAAGAAGAAGAAAAAGAAGGCCGAAAAAGCTGTAGAAGTAGCCATGGAAGTTGACGCCAAGGCCTAACGTCATCTATAGTATTTGCCATGACCTATCGACATTGCGCACTCCTCCCTTACCTTTTTTATTATTTAACGATGTAAAGAGTGAAACTAGACGCTTCTGAGAAATATTCATTGTGATGTTAAGTACCCATCATCGAGAGTTAGGATGCTCAACCATGTATCATTACGCTATACAATCTCCATTAACTTCCTACACGTTTCGCATATGTGAAATAAAAAAAAGTGTCGAGTTTCGCTCTGTATCAATCTGAACTTTATTGTATAGTATATTGGAAATTAATCGACTCTTCAGTTCTTTCACCGAAGAATATCTTAAAATGGACCATGGCATTGAAATTACTATACAAAAAATTATATAGATATTTAAAAAAAGGAAATTGCATAAATATTGCATTTGTAACGAAATTTGCGCAGCAATCGTTGTTAAATTGCGAGAGAAAAAATTTCAGAATGACCGAGCCAAAACAGAGTCGTACATGTAAAATTCGCGATATGGGGACTTTGTCTTGAGCGAAATTGTTGGACGTTTAACTTTTATGGTTCGTGTGCGTAAGTAAAAGTCATTTCGGGCATAACGAAATCTCGTATTTCTTCGTAAACCGTTTTGCGAACATTTGTAAAAAAAATTTTTAACATTACTTAAACGTACTAAAAAATTCAATCATTTTATTTGGTAAAGTTTTTCATTTCATTGAAATACACCACGTCTGAACCTCCGGAAAACGGCATGTGAAAAAAATTATTGAATATTAATACTGTGTAATAATAGTTTTGTAATAAGGATAATAGATAATGTATCTGTTATAGATATTTTTTCTACTCGACTTGTGCATATATGTCGAATGTTATCGAGTGTGCTTGTAAAACTTGAATATGTCTTAGGCCATTGTGCACTGCCTTTCCTTTGCCCTAATCATGTTTCAGATATTCAAGTACATGTATATCCTTGTGGGGGAGAAATTGCATTAAAAGAAAATAATCCCAAATAAAAATGAATTGTTATAATTGTAATAGCAATATGAAACATGCTAGAGTCGCATCATTACGCGATAGAATTTTTGTGTGCGTTTAATGATGCACGGTAGAAGATAATGAAATGCTTTCGAATGAAAATGGGAGTCGAAATTCTTGACTTTGAAATGAATCCTGTTGTTATTAATGAATAAATTAATAGTAGATTTTGCGCATCAAATGTAAAAACTGTGTACATAGTACACTTGATTCGTTCAATAAGATTCGGTGAACCGTAATTTTGTGAAGTATGCATGTCAGTTCGTCCGTTATTTTATTGACCTTCATATTTTTCTGAAAATGTAGTAACTAAATTCATTAAACACCATTTAACTATATAAGAATTTAACGTTTTACAATTTATTAATAATATTCTTAAAATAATATTTACAACTACGTTGTTATTTATTTATTAAAATTACTATTATTTCAATCAATCCTATAAATAACCATAAGTTCATTCGGTCATTTCAACATCGTTACGCGGCATTCTCAATTTCAAAAGTATAGCGTTAGGAGTTGTTATATCAGCAACATTAATTTCGCTACCATCTATGAGCCCAAGTTCATATAAAGTTTTCGGAAGGTTTTCTCGTGTTTTCTCCTCGATACTCGGTACAGTTTGCATATACAATGTTTTATTTTTTCCAGCAACGTTTGTTGTAAGTCCGGGACTCTTCATCTGTAAATCCGACCTCTCGCAAAGCAACTCAATCAAATCTTTTAATTTAAATTTAGGATCGTTAATTATTATTTCTCGTCGCACTTGAGTGCAGGCCAGGCAATCTTCTTTTTTCTCTGCTTCATATGTATAAGTATAAACTCCATCCAAATTACTCAAAACCTTAAAAAATAAAATTTTGGTATTTTCTGATTAAATATTATAAATTTAATTTAATTACCAAGTAATTATTCAAAGACGCACTGCAACTGCTTGCCAACTTGAAAGCTTCAGTGGCGCAAGCAGCAGCTATCACAGCATTAGTTGAGGCTACAGCAGGAATAATATTCTTCACTACTCCTTGTACAAGTCTATATGTTAGTCCTTGTATACCAAATTGTGCTGCTCTATCGGTAGATTTTTCGTAAATCCAATTAATATGTTGAGGATCATCACCATCAATAGGGCATTCGAATGGGTTCTCTTTTGGCCATTGAATTACTTTAACATATTCTATGCAGTGCTCGGGCAATCTGGGTGTATTGGCTATTGTACATAATGGATAGGTGACCTGTAAAAAGTGGTATATGTTAAATATATTCCATATTCAATGTAAGATGATAAATGAATACCTGAGGAGGATATAAATCTAATGTGCATTCAATGCATGCTGTCATTCCAGGAATTATAACTCTAGCATTCCCTTTGAATCCTTCGGTACCACCATCAATCATAGGAATAATACTAGATTGATCTAATTCTCCATTTTCGTAATTAATTAGTGACAAAAGCATTCCGTTTATCCATCTTCTTGCAACAATTGAATCCAATCCACAAACTACCAAATGAAATTGTCTATAAAAAGATTCATCCTTAGACTGGATTTTGCAACAGTGGGGAACAACGTTACACCCTGGTATCCTGGTATTGATAAATTTAGCTGCTACTTCTGCTTTGGATGTTCCAATATCTTTATGACGGAACAAAAATTGCCTAGAATAATGAACTTTTTGAACTAATTGAACAACTGCAGTGAAAATTGAATTCATTTTTAGGTAAATACCGGTTTAAATTAGATAATTCGATAGTATCCATGTCAATAACATGAATCTGTCGAAATCCCATCAGTGCCAAATCCTTCAACAGTTCACATCCTAATCCACCGGCACCAATGACGAGGATTTTGCAATTATCCAACAAAAATGGCAATGTCTCCGTCGATGGTTCAAAATCTGGACGACAAAAGGGTCCAGATCTTTCCAAAACTTTTCTCAAGTTACTCCAGCGTCTGTGCGTGTGGTCGGTACCCATTTTAAACGTTATTTTATAAAATATTTTACTTAGTCAGTTAACCTGAAATATTTTCAACTTGTCAAGAAAATTCAAATGAAGTTCGCACCTTTACAGATGGCGCTTCGAATCAAATAATCGATTTTCTAATGTTTCCGCTCGAGTTCATTCGTTTTTAAACATCGCTAAATTTTCGGTCGTCGCAAAATTAATTTGTAAAAGAATAAAAAAATGTCCATCCTAGTGAGAGGCGAATTCGACAAACCTACTTTGAAAGCGATAATAAAAAGGTATATCAATCGCGATTTGAAAACGTAAAAAGGAGTAAACGAGATTGAAATAACAGCTATGGATGTTGCCCTCCACCTGAGCCAACTTGTCCTGCACCCCGTTCTGCTTGCATCTCTTTGTGTCCGATTAATTGTGATCCTTGTGGCCCACCATGTGATCCCTGTGTTTCGTGTCCTCCTTGTCCTCCCTGTCCTCCCTGTCCTCCCTGTCCACCATGCAATATGCCATGTAATCCTTGTGCACCGTGCACCCCTTGTATGCCATCTCGCTTTTCTAGTAAAGTTTTAAATATTTTTATGATATAAAATTTTATAAGAAAAATTCATGTTGCAGTTGCATGTCCGAGTTATTGTACTGCTCCGATACCATGCCCAGTTCCGGCACCGTGTTACCCATGCCGACCTATTGTGAGTGTGACAATGAACAGCGGCGGTCTGTTTTACACAGGACTGAAACGGTGCTGATACGTCAACTATAGCGTCCATAACCTCCAAATCATCATACCACGTGAAGTGTTTGTTATAAAAATTTGTGATTGTTCATTGAGTGTTTTAATACAATGGAAGCATTATGGAATAAACTCGATTTAGAACGTCCACCAAACACAACTTATTTTACTAGTACCAAAAAAATTGGTAAATGACATTCTTCATAATGTTAAATGTTTTTGAAAATTTTTTTCTAGTTTAATTTATTTTAAATTTATTTATTTAATTTTTAGATGCAAGATCAATACTAAAATGTTTAGGAAAAGCAATAAAAGAGCTGAGTTCTCTAGAAATATTTCATAGCGAAGCAGCATTTTTGAGTCGTCTTTTGTATCGTACAACAACAAAATTTAGACACGACAAAGGTGTGAAAGAAATGCAAAAAGTGAATAGAGCCTTGAAAAATTATTTGGCTTTAGATATTTTAAAGGAATATAAGAAATTCAAAGATTTTATTGAAATAGATGAAAATGACATTTGTTTACCAAGCAGACAAATGCTTCAATACATTCTGGTTCGTACTCAAGGTTTTGCTAACCTTATGACACGTATTGAGGAAACAGCGTTCAAAGCAGGTTGCTACTTGAAACAAAGAATGGGTATTGGTCATGCATGGAGTTTAGCTTTAATTTCTCATGCTGTAATTAGTAGAATATGGTATTTATTCTTAATTGTAAATTATCAATTCAAATCTCTTAAAAAATTATAAATGTTATTCTTTAATTATTTTTTCAACAGGGTTTATTCAAGATATTTAACAAAACAGTCTTGCATATGGTACAATAGTTTATTCAAATACTTGGAAAACTTTAAAATGATTGGAATGCCGTGGATGCCAGAAAATCAAGAACTGCCAAAAGATTTAAAATGTTGGATCGATGTTACCTGGATAGACGATAAGATAGAAAAGTAATATCAATATTTGAAGTTAACTGTAACGGTATACTTATATACTTATCATTTTTGAACTTATTTCTAGACTAGAAAATATCAACTTTGAACATATCACAAGCGCGGAGAACAATATAATACTGAAATTAATTGAACCACAAGAATTAGATTTAGAAGTTGATTCAATTAGCAAGGAGCCAGATGAATCTACTAATATCCACAAAATTAATGACAACAACATGGATTTAGGAGGTAAATATTATTTTACTTTGAATAAATTTATAGTTATTATTCATTATCAATTTCTTGTTACAGAAATTATAGATCGAGAGATGTTTGAGTCTAGTGTAAGTGAAATTAAATTTAAAAATGATTATTTAAATGATCAATTTGAATCTCGAATACATATATTTAATTATTATGTTTTAGTCTTCAGTGGACAAATCTACAAATCCAAAAAAAGCTAAGAAACGACAGTCGTCTGATATTGATGTAAGTAAAATTGAATGTGAGCCAAATAAGTAAACAATCAACTGGAAATTTTTATATGTTTAATTATTTTATTTTAGTTTTCAATGAACGAACCTACGGTTTCAAAAAAGGCAAAAAGGAAGAAAAAGAAATTGAATCAGTTACAGAAATGGATGATTAATACTTGATGGATACGGAGATTCATATGCAATTTCCACCTTTGAACATTTTTATTACAATAATCCAGCGCCGAAAAACCTTCCAATACAATTATAAATATAAATGTAAATATAATATTTTTAAATTATTAGTATAATAAATATGAAAAAATGAGATATTTTTACGATTAATTGAACAGAAAAATAGGTAGAATTATAAATTAATTTGTGTTAATATGTATAAGTTGAAAATTTTTCTATACCACAATCAATAGCATGAAATTAAAAAGAACGATATATTTGTGGCTTTGCACTGAAAAAGCATGTTATTAAAACCTAGAGAGAACACAGTAACACTGCTTTAAAGTATTTGAAAAATATTGCAATTCGCCGCTCCGCACTAATCGATATCGAATAGGAAATAGGATAATTTTCAACAATATAAGTGCAATACGTTTAATAGGTGCAAAGCGGCACATCTAAAGCTTCTTAAATTCAATAAAAATT
Source organism: Goniozus legneri (assembly GCA_003055095.1). Lineage (NCBI taxonomy): Eukaryota > Metazoa > Arthropoda > Insecta > Hymenoptera > Bethylidae > Goniozus > Goniozus legneri. The sequence continues at coordinate 16,842 of NCVS01002982.1, forward strand.
ACTCATATTTGACTTATCGATGATTGAATTAACGTCGAACATCCGTATTACGATTTTTATGGGTGCAATAATAATTATATAATTGTTTAAGCTCGTGTCATCGTTATCTCGTAATTCTTTTCTCTTATGCGTCGTACTTGGGATGGAGATATATCGAGAATCTTCGTGGTCTCATCCAGAATTTCAGACCAAAATCGTCGGAGTAGCGTTTTCTCATGTTGTTGAAACAGCAGGCGCGAAATTGACGCGTACCGCACGATTCGGCGCATTCTCGGCCGCACTGATCACAAGAGAGCGTCTCGCCGAAGGTCCACAAGGCGCAAACTGAAAAAAAAGGCGAGACGAGAATTAAGAATTCATTCGGTGTGCACGTTCGTACAATATTCATGGATTAATTAACCGAGGATGGGGGTGGATGGAAAGCATGCAAACTCATGAATAATTAACGGGATCGGGTTAGAAGAGTCGCGATATCGATATGGAAAAACTTGCGAAGAGTTTCGAAGAAGAAAAAATAAACTCGAATGAGAGAGGATAACTTGTTGCATTTATGGATGTGGCACAGACACCGCGAACGGTAATGAATGTCAATCAAGCAATTACAAGTTATGACATCGCGAGTTTGGTCGATTACGGTGCCGAACTTTCTTGAGCTTTGAAAACCGAAATTTACGGAGCGATTATTTGAAAACATCGAATAGGTGAACGCGATTTAAACGATTAAACATGCAAGATGTTACTGACAATATTATTCGAAGTATTATTAGAATATTATTAGAAATATTATTCTAATATGATCAGAATGTAGTTCAGACAATTAGATGACAGCGATGTAGATATTGTATAGCTACAGATTTATCTAATCAATTTCGTAATTGGATTGAATCGTAATCAATTCTCTCTACATGCATCGAAAAAAGAGTAGATCAAAATTATTAATTGAAAATTTGAAGAAAATTTAATTGTGCATTACATTACCTGCAAGAATTAAGATCACACACAAACGGCTCATCTTCTAATTAAGAAACTTATGGATTGTGCGGGAATTAACTTTTATGGAATATCCAAGAGCTTAGGATTATCTTAGAGCTGTAAAGGAAAATTTTTAAATGTAGAATTATAAAATATTAACTATGTCGATTATTAAATTTTTCATTATCAGATACACATAATTTTTTAAGAATTATTTAGATGTCAGAAATTTTAAGAAATTTAAATTCACAAACTCATTGAAAAAAAAAGGTTTTGGATTTACAAGCTGTCCCAGTTTCGCAGAAAAATAAAAAAATGATCACACCAACGATATCGAAAGATGCTTATCACTTACCGCTTCTGTGCAGGTGAAGGGATGAAGAACGAATGACATCCTACAGGAGTATCGCCTGTTGCTCCACCGGCAAGATCCTTATCCCCACCATCGCGTTTCGCGCGATCCCACCCCCGTTGTATTTTAATTTATTCCAAAGTCATACATCGAAACTTCAATTCCTTGGATTTACATTTTATCATCGAGAATTTCGTTATACACACAAAAAGCCGTAGAGAGTCTCGATAAAAAAAATATTCTATACAGGATATTACGAGATTCAGATAATATCGTTAACAAAATTGTTCCGTCAGAAAACACTGTGAAACGACAAAATGAACGTACTTGTGATGACAAAATCGACGATCGGATTGGGAAAATATTTCTTTGTACCATTTGGTTGTAAATATTGAGCTGAAAGTAATTCAAAAAAATGAGATTATACCGATTTTTCATGATCGCTTTTTTTTAATTTTTGGAGGGGTGTATATTTTTATAAAAATTCTCACTATTATTACTCACTAGGATAATAAACGATACTCTCTCTTCTTTTGTAATCTGTACCAGGTATGGTCACTTCGCAAGCGACCACCACAGGATCCTCCGGACTCGGGATCAACTGGCTCATTGCTCTTCCAGGGTATCGATTGTTATCGACCCTGACGCCCTCGACAAAAATCTTTAAAATCGACGTAGGCCTCACCCCTACCGCCGAACAACTCAAAATCGTGTGGCTCTCGTTGAACGGCTTAGCCGTAATTCTTATACTTTTCTCTGGCACTGAAAAAAAACTTCTCATAAGTTCAGCAATAAAGAAAGTTAACAAGGCACTTGCAGTACTCTTTATTTTCATCGGCACAACGTAGTGGGAAAAATTGAAATTTTTTATGTAGCGATATCGATCTGTTGTTATTAAAAAATTCAGACCGCGACCTAATATTTCAGTTAGCGCAAGTACCTTCTTAAAAACAATTAATTGTTGAGAGGAGGGGAAAAAGTTACCATAAACAACCATCCCCGACGTCCTGGAGACCTCCTCTTGAATCGTGCTGACGCTGCACGTGTAATCACCGCTCATATCCATGGTAATGAGCCTGAGACGAATGACGGAACGCGAACCGGGTCTAAGTAAGTTGTTAACGGGATATTCGGCGAAGTGCCGGATGACGCCGGCGTCATGGGGTGGCACTGAAAGTTCGTCACGAGAGTTTTCACGGGATTATACACAAAACTACAAATGAAATAGCGAAGTAAATTGAAAAAATAAATTTAAGTAAAACTAAATTAACGGTTTAATTAAAGTTATTACACAATTTATCAAAATTAATTGTATAAAATCAGAATAGTACTGAAAATTTTTTCTATTACACGGAGGTATCCACTGGTAGATTTGGTCGGAGTTCCGGTACCACTTGATCACTAAACCATTCTCTTCAGGGTCCACATGGTAGTGGCAGGAGAGTTCGAATGGTCCCGTACCATTGTGAACCACCGATGGAACGTTCAGGTTTGTTATAACTGTTGCGGAATCACCTTCAAAGAAAAAATAAATAGAGGGAGCTAAATTTCAAAGTGTTTAGAATTCTGCTTTTTCAATTTTTTTGTTGAGCATATTTTTTAAAAATTATTCTAAACAACAATATTGAAATAACCAGTGAGAATTGATAAACTTGACATCGTTCACGTTATTTAAATGTTCGCTACTCAATATAAAAAGGTGAATTCGATGCTTACCTGAAATCAAACTCATCGAAACGATAATCTGGGTTAGGAGAATCGTAGTCGAGATCGTCGACGACATCGCCACCGAAGGTCTCGTTTCAGACTGATGGGCAATTAATCGCGGTTCACCTGCCTTCAAACGCCGAAGATAAAAGACTGCGCAGCCTCCGATATATAAACGTCGCGGATTGAATACACTTTGACATACACGTGTGCGCGTCATCGTCTTTCTGTATATAAATAAATTATTCGACCGGTACTCTTTTCTTAACGCTGAAGTCAGCCTTTATCGATCAGATTTTTCAGCGTTGCCTACAAATGAAATTTCACGTCGTTTGGGTTTTTTAACCCCTGAAAGTTCAAAATTAATAGTTTCGCAAAATGTCTCGTAATTTGCCATTGGCTGTCGTTATTTTTTCGATTTCGGTTATCGCTGGGACGGCTTTTGGCAGGCAAATACGTTCGGCAGGTAATTTTTTTAGGCTCAAAAAATTCATAAACTTATGTTATTTTGTTACAGTTTATATTCTTATATTGATATTATTTTATTGATTTTCCAATATAAAAAATTTTACAGAAAAAACTGTATATTATCGGAATATGCACTGCAATAAGAAAATCGACCTTGAACCACCGGAAGCTACAGCTGTCGCTATTAAAGATGTTCACAGCGACTGCCGATTGGCAGGATTTGGCAACATACGTAAAATTACCAACTCTGATACACATTCCGAACGCTTAGACGAAAATTTTTCGTCCGCTTGCGTTAAATGCGGAATTTGTTTGGCTGTTGCTGAACGGGTTGCAATTTTTTCCCTTCTCGTCTCCAAATGAATTAATTCAACGACTATACTTCTCAAAAAAATTAGAGTGACTAGTTTATTTAATTTTTTCGAGCTTTCTCAAGCTTCTCTAATACTTTTTGTAGAAAAAGCGTATAAGCGTTCTTCTAATTTTTTGAGGTGTATACTATTAACAATAAATGAAAAAATAAATATTCGTTACCAATTTCAGATAAATGACGTTTTGGTCAACACCGTACAAATTTCATCTACGAATAAATTCAACGCGTCAAATGACGAAATCTTTACCCTCATGAAAACTATATGCGACGAATCGTTTCGAAAGTAGGATCATTGTTACGGTATAAAATTGTTATTTCTAATTGGGAATGAATTTTCAGCTTCAAATTACGAGAGATAGACGGTAAGAAATACATCTGCGATGACTTAACATATTCGAAGATAATTTTTTCACCAAGCGACACGTCATGGGAGACACGGTACACATAGAAAACTAATTGTGAGTTAACAATGTATAAGAAAAAATTTTCTTTTCAGCTTAAGTTCTACGTGTCACGAGTACCTTAACGAAATAGGAGCCGTACAGCTGTTCAAGCAATGGATGCACTGGCAAAGAAATGGAAATGAAAATTTCAATTTGAAAACTGTGATTTGCAGAAGTGACACAAATGTAATGTTGCGCGACTGCCGTGGAATACCCGATCTCGATCGATCGTTAACAAAATTTGAGGATCGAACACCGACCATCAAATTTTCACTCGAATGTAATTGTTGCTGACGAAAAAATTTTCATTTTCAAATTCAGATTCTTACTAGTTTCATTGTTCCATCAATTCTCAAAATTTACAGTGAAAAACCAATTTTGTTGAATTTACTTAGTACAAATTTTCATTTCCTGTATAAGTATTACATATGATATTCAGTAGTAAGAAAAATCCAACTGAAGTTTCAATACTTTCAAATAATTTATTATATTAAAAGTAAAAATAAGATTATCATGGCTGAAACGGAAAAACTTGCGGTTCGTTGTCGATTTTGTTGACCGGTTCGGATCTTTTGACTCTTCTTCTGGCCAAACCAGAAAATGAGGCCCAGGAGGCTCTTTTCGATCCAAATGACTTCTTCCAGATGTTGAGTCTCGGTTCAGGATTTACGTAAAGCTGGCCAACAGTATTAGCGACCATCGAGTTTACAGCATCGTTTCTTAGCATTTGTTCGTGCTGACTCAAAACTTGAACTTGAAAATCGCCTATAGGCTGATCGTGGTGATCATGATGGTTGTGATGATAATGAGGAAAATGAATGTGAGGCAGATGAATGTGATGATTTCGAATTCCGCGGACGATACTCTCCTGCATTCTCTTTCGATTGCTCCAAATTCTCTCGATCACAACAATCGTGACAGCCGTAATGGCCCCACCAAGCAAAATAATAAAAGCCCAATAAACGTCCGCGAGTCTCGCGCTGTGAAACGTAGTGGGTGACTTGCACTTCTGCATGTCCGGCAGCATTCTCTCCGCTATTCTGTTCAAAACTCCAGTCTCTCGAATCCTCAGTATGCTGAAATGAAAATTTCAAAATTGACTGACTCGGTCGAGAAACTTCATTTTTTTCTACAACCTAGTGTTGATGATGTGCCTATATGGGCAGGTTTTGGCCATCGGCAGGGCCACAGTGGTCAGAGTTTGCGGGAGCGCCAGTTCTTTGATGGAGCAACGATCTTGAACGAGAGTGTTGCGAAGCGTGCGTCTAGCCAGCGTGGCGCTCACGAAAAAAGCGTATTCACCTTGAACGGCTCTCATCAGTCCCGTCGTTGTGTCCAGACGAGTCTCGCGATTTCTAAACGCCTTTATGTAGAATTGTCGAAGATCGGCGTTGTTCGTATTCTTCGAAAAAAAAAAAAAAAATTGGAATAGAAGAAAAGATGTGGCAAAAATTCTATTGTGATCCTACGATTGTACTAACTGTAATGTATTCGTCGTCTGTCGTGCTGCATCCTAGGTTGAATGAGTTCGACAAAATATCGGCGATACTTTTAATGCCGGGGGCTTGGACCGATAATATCGAAGTTATGAAACCGGCGTAAGCGTTGTACGTGACTAATGCAAATACCAGGCTGAACAGTAGGAGTGTCTTGCCTGATGGACTTTTGGGATTCCACGGCGATCCTAAGAATGATTTTTAAAATTGTTTTCTTTTCATTTTCCTCAATTTTATTTATTATTTTTTCAATTTAAAACTGAAAATTTGAATACTAAAAACTACCTTGCATGCACATTATACTGATGCAATACAGTGCAGCTTCTCCAAATCCAACGTTTCTCTGATCGTCTTCGTTAAGAATAGTTTTAGCTGCGTAAATGATGAGTCCCATCGCGATCAGTATGATCAAGTACGTGAGTGTCACGCACATTAACAAACGATTCGTGAAGGGTTGCAAAAATATGTTCCTCATGGTTCCAGTCTCCAAGGGCTTGAAGTAAATATTCCTCCTAAGATATTCATAACTCGCATTAATAATACTATCTATCACTTTTCTTTCGATTCAACAAATTTTTTGAAATTCATTTGACAAAATAAACTCTTTGATTATATTAAAAAATAAATTTCAAAAGAAAAATGTCTAAGGTATCAAAAGAACCTGAAACGTTACATGTAGCGGATCAACGGATGACTGAACGACATGTCCTCTAATTTTTCATCGTTAACAGTGATGTATCCCAACCCGATGTCGACTACACCGGACACCACGTCCCCCAGCAGGTGATTCCAGACTTTATTGTTCTGTTGACCGAGTTTGTCGTAGTAGACCATTTCGACACTGTTAAAAAATATATAATTCTACTTAATGGTAAAACGACGCTGATTAAAAAGAAGAACTACCGTTACATAGACAGTACAATTCGTTCTTGAGTAAAAAAATTTGTATGGTTTTCAAAAGACATCTCTTTTTCATGGTTAATTGAAAATCTTTTTCTAGTGATTTTCGCAAATACGAAAGAAAATCGATATTTTTATATAATTTTTTTTACGTTTCTTATACCTGGCATTAACATTGTTCGCGACGAAATTAGCGAAATTTTCGAGCGGACCGATGTCGTTGTACTCGAGCTCGTCGGACGAGCCCTCGTTGGTGCCGTTGTGGACACCAAAGTAAATCGGCAATCCGCGAAAGTTGACTCTCAGTTTGACGCCGAGTGGCGAGTGCAGGTCGTGCAGGACGCCGGGGTTCCACGAGCCGATATAATTCGTTACGAGGCTCGTGTTGTCCGTCTTGCGTATCTTGTACACGTGAACGAAATAGAAGGCCGTAGACGAGTTGACGTTCCTCGCGTGACGCAAATTACTCGAGCCGATCTCTCGACTTTGATCGACCAGTGGAAGATCCTCCTGCACGTACCTCGCGGCGTAGTTTTCCAATTTTTGACAAGTGCTGGGAAAATAGAACGATCCTATAGATCCTCGAGTTCTCAAAAAATCACTTTCGAGAAGTATATCATTGTACAAGAAAAAATTAATTCGTCAATAAAAACTGGCTATAACAATTTTCGTATTTTAGCCCTTCGAAGTTTTTTTTTTTAAACTGAATTGAAATTTTTACTTGTTTGGATATTTCTGAAGAAATGTCGCAGACGCGCTTTCGTCGAGAGCGGAAGTGGCCACTACGACGTCACTGTCAAATCCGATGTTGAGATTCGCGAGGAGTCCGTCGATCGTTCCGTCGGAAGATCTAGCCGTGACCAATAGCCACGAGATGTAATAATTAAATAGCTGTTTCTGCGAGGCCTTCGGGAAAGAAAGAAATTTCATTTCTACTTTAGAAACTTTCGCGATGGAAAATAATTGTCGTTCGAATCCGTCCAAACAAAGGTGGAACGAATTGGGTGGGGTGAGAAAAATGACCGTGGCCGATAAAACGCGAGTGCATTAACGACGCGGTCTCCTCCCCCGTGGGATCGTGAATTAACTACATGATAATGTACTAGCTCGAATACATGGAGTATAAAAATTCAAATGAATATTCATTGGTGTGTATGCAAATAAAGGGTCTGCTAATATTTTACAGTAAGATAGACGTAATTATAAGGATTATTAGTGTTACTGATGTAACTCTCCCTGAGAAAATATTACAAAATGTAAAAAAGAATATATTAGTATCATTTTATCAAATAGAGGAAATGAATGCGTATAAATTAAAATATTAATTATTGGAAATAATTCTGTACATAATTATTAAATCTCTCCCTCTTTCATTTTTCAACATACCAGTTGAAGAATATTGTCGGGCGAGGTAACATTCGAACCGTCGAGCAGCACGATCGCGCCAACCCGATGAGTCGTAATGGCGAACGCAAATGGCACGTTTGGTGAGTTAGTTGGCTGAATCGTCACACCAACGCCCAATTGACCAAAACACTCCATAATCGGTCTAGCGTAATTAAGCGCGCAATCTACATAAGTTTGAGAAAGAAACAATTTGATTAAACGTTTGTTTTCCTCATAGGAAAATTCGTCTATCATTTCGTGCGAGCGGTCACGTAGTCCCATGCTAATTTCGCGTTTACGGTCGTCATACCGAGACTAATTAACACCCGGAGTGAGCCAAGTCGTTACCGCTCGATAATCGATCATAATGGCCGTTCGGTCTTTGATACAAACGGATCAGTGACCTGTGAATGCATCCACTAGGATGGTATTACGATTTAATGGTAACAATTTTAATACTCAAAATGCTAGAAATGATTAAAATATTTTAATCTTCTGCTGTTATGGTACGTCTCTATTCTACTCAACAGGGTTGTAACTGAAATAAAATTTTGAATTCTCAATTAAGATACTCCGACCATATTGCGCAGAACGCAGATCTCAGTTGCCAATTAACTTGCTTGGAATTAATTTGATCATGGTCCGATTGAACTCTACACGTAGCAGCTAAAATTGGACAACCCCTCGTTAACATTCGAACTCAGGTTCAATCGGATTTGACGATTATGCTTAATTAGAGGCGGCTAAAAATCGAAGAAAATTTACCGTAAAGCCAAAATGGAAGTGGCAGCTTTCTATTTTCCTTTCTCGGTTATAAATAGTTATCGAGTTTAGTTTTTCCATTTTCTCGGTGCACTCGATACAAGACCGTTCGATCTTCGAAATTCTCGCAGGTAGGTCGAAAAAATTTTCTCTACTCACTCATCGCGTTCGTTTCGGTAAAGATCACCACCTGATTCCAAGATCTCGAGGTGACGTAGTCCAGTAACATTTGCAGCGTCAATGGCGAGGGCGGTACGCAGATTCTTGCCCACGCACACGCGAGCGTCGATAAAATTAGCAATCCGATCCTCATAACTCTGAAACCGAAATTGCGTGACAACAAATTCTGTATCACTAAATATTCAATCGGTTTTCTGTAAAAACTTTAAAAATTTTGTAGTCGTATTATTCGGTGATTGTACGTGGAATTTTACATTTGTGGATAGAAAAATCGGGTTTTGTTGTACTTATGAAATTCGTTATAAAAAATATCAAATTTAAGAGTGAAAGTGGAGGTAGAAAATACTGATTCTTCGAACACCGCACAAGTTTTCGAACGTATTGAATTTCTATCTCGTGTGTTATTACGAATTTACTCGCGAAAATCGCGTGCGAAGATGCAGCCCGACGAAAGGTCGACTAGACTGGATCGATTCGAAGAGGAAAGGAAAACACTCGGAAAAATTGAACGAAAAATGAAAAATAAATTTCCGTCGGATTAACTCTACTTCTACGTGAATTTGCCTGATCTGTAAATGAGCAAATCGGATTTGTTTTTTTATTTCGAGCGTACCGAGGGGATGAGCAATGTTCGGAACATGTTCCGTTTCTCAGTCGTTGACCTTCGGTCGCTTCCTGTGCTACGCGTGAATCGACGATTACCGTAATTCGGTGAGCCGCGTAACTCGTCATCGACCGGAAGTCGATACGTACATCACTCTGTCATCCCCGGAAACTCGAAATGGAGAAAAATTTCACGAGGCTTCCACTCCATCTCGTTATCGCTCGGCTCACTTTTCCACTCGCGGGAAATGGAATTTTGAAGTTATTTTCTCGAGGACGCGTATGAATGAAAATAATCTACGCAAATGCAACAAAAATTGAACGACATTCGATCTGTATTGATTTTTACGTAAGACAACAACAGCTGATGCATGCTTCTTCCTTGTTCGTTTTTTATTCCTTTCGGGAAGACATTTAAAATTAGATTAATTAATCATGTAAAAGTTTTTGAAGATACTTCGGAAGCAATAAATATTGCAAGGTATGGCCATTTTACTAAGAATTTGAAACATGTTGAAATAGATTATCATTTCATGGATGAATATGCTTAAAAAAATTTAATCGAAATGCATAAGATTAATTCAGATAAAAATATTGCTGATGAACATATTCATTACGACATTGAGTAGAGAAATATTGAAGTATGAATACGCACGTACAACACATGCGTATACAAATGTAGGTACACTGAAAAAAAAAGTATTTTTCTACCTAGAATATTTCTCCTTATGGTAAAAATAAAGGTATTCTTATTTTAACAATACCAAAATATGCTATCCATAAGAATAAGTTTATTAATTTTTAAAAAATTTGGTAGATATTGTTGTTATTAAAATACTAAAATCAATATGGCCGACTTAACCTCGCTTGGTCGACACGGATTAAAACGAACCATGAATTTGAAATAATAACAAGTACTATAATATATTTTTTATTTAATTCCATTTCTGATTCATATATTAATTTTATTTATTATCCATTATTCATGTTATAAATAGTAGAAATAAAATTTGCATTAAAATACAGTGGATGCTACAAAGAGTTTAGTTTTGATCCCGCTAAAAATCTTGGTATTTTGAAGGGTAAAATACCAATATTTTTAAATCTAAAATATTTAAGTAAAAGTATACTGCGAACAAGAATACTCGGATAAAAAATATTCTGTATTCTGTATGTATGAAAAATACTTTTTTTTCAGTGTACGCATGTTTTCTTATTGACTTATATGAACAAACACATTTGCAACTCCCCTCTTTAAAGATCATATGGAGAACTTATAACAACTCATATTTACTGACTAAGCGAGATTTGAAGTTTCAAATAGTCTGACAGAAGCATGTATTGACTCTCTTTGTGAAAAGTAATTCTCTATTATATTATAAAATATAAGAAGTAACTGTCATTTTTTGTTTGTTTCAAATCTTCATATTAACACAAATCGATCAAATTTAAAGCCACTAGATCCGCTAGATTTTCATCCAAACTTTTTTACCTCGAATCAGACGAAAAGTTTTACAGTACACTAATTTTTTTATCCTAGAATGCCGCCGAACATAACTCATTCGGATATTCAGCTGGCGCACGATGACGGCACTGAGAGGACCAAATCTAATTCAGAGACCAAAACCGAAGGACCGACGAAAGGGAGTCTGCTCGATTTCGAAACTGAATTGAAATGGTTCAATATTTTCTTCATCGTTCTTCTACACTTAGGTGCTGTAGTTTCTATTCTCACCTTCGACTACCTCCGGAATTGGAGAACGAGCTTTTGGAGTGAGTAGAACCTAGAATTGACAAATATTCGCGAGACACTCGTGTAAGTCGGAGTTTGTCCCTCGTTCGATTTCTTTTTTCACACCACCATGGGAGAGGGTGGAAAATTCGCGGCGCCTCGCGCAATGGTACCGATACGACTGACCGACAAGGTCATCGGTTGCGAGTACTAACGAGTGGTGCCTGGGGACGCCCTATTCATTCCCCGGTCTATACCCGAGAGGGGTGGGTTCTTTAATTGCAGCCCCAATCGTCGATACGCCGAGGGGAGTCGTCAAATCACAAAAGAATTTCTTTTCCACTCGCGAGAAATAACGAGTCATCGCTGTATTATTAATAATCATAGGGAAATTTCACTCCGATTAATTTTCTCAATTTTCCTGAAGTTGTACTCATGTGTGTACCGCCCGGATTCGGAGTCACCGGTGGAGCTCACAGATTGTGGACTCATCGAGCTTACGCTGCCAAGTGGCCACTCAGAGTCATCTTGATACTCTGCTACTACGCCGCAGGACAGGTAGGCTGGAGTTTCGATCATAGATCAATATAGTTGATTCAAAAATACATTTTTCAATTTCAAAAATGTATTTTTGAATCGACTGAACATTTTTTACTATTTTCATTGCTAATTCATTTTCTAAATTTTTAGAACACGTTATACGATTGGGTGATAGATCATAGGGTACATCACAAATACTCGGAGACCAATGCCGATCCTCACAATAGCAGGCGAGGATTCTTTTTCTCTCACGTGGGCTGGCTGATGATGAAGAAGCATCCTGATGTCATCGCCAAAGGCCGTCAAGTCGATATGAGCGATATTTTAAACGATCCGGTTTACAAATATTCTGCACCGTATGTTTTTTTTTGCAAATTTACTTATAAACAAAAATTAATAAATTTTTTTTCAGATATTTTAAATTCTTAAAGTTCCTTTGCTGTTTCGTGCTACCAACAATGGTTCCTGTATTTTGTTGGAACGAAACATGGACGAGGGCACTCGTATCGCAATGTTTGATTCGTTATCCTCTTACATTAAATATTACGTGGAGTGTTAACAGTGCTGCTCATATTTGGGGTACAAAGCCATACAACAAGTATGTGTCAATCATTTATTATAATTCTTATAATTATACAATAATAATGACTACGTTTTATTGTAAAATCAATACTGTTACTATTATTTTTTTTTTTTGTTAATATATTTTTATTTAATTTTCTTATCATTTCCAGAGAAATCTACCCCGTAGAAAACAAAATAGTAGCATTTTTCGCGATGGGAGAGGGCTGGCACAATTATCACCACACATTTCCCTGGGATTACAAAACCGCTGAACTTGGCAACAATTATTTATTGAATTTGACTACAATGTTTATCCACTTGTTCGCGAAAATTGGCTGGGCGTACGATTTGAAAGAGCCATCTCAGGAATTAATCAAGGCTGTAACGATAAAAAAAGGCGATGGACTTCATCCACTTTGGGGTGAAGTTAGCGAACCGTCGAAGGTTGACTAAAAAAACCAACGATTCGAGTAAACCAGCGATAATTAATATTAATTAAGTTAACTTTTTATTCAGGATGATGAATTACCGTCAAAAGATTATACAGTATAAGTTATTTGTATCGACGCTGATTCACAAGTTGTGTTCGCATCGAAATTTTCTCAGGCTGATTCTTTATAAATAAATCTTAATTATCATAGTTTATTTTGTCACTAGGCGCCCCGACTCTCCCACGAAATTCCCTCTTGCATTATTTTCGTTCGCTCGCATATTGATTCACGCACATGTGCCGGGTTGGTTAAAAATGTAGAAGAAGCAATAATCCTAATGGACGAAAAATTTTGTCGAAGCGATTGATAACTCGAAACCATTAAAAGCGCCCGGGGAATTTTTGTCTCGCGCCTGAACGAAAACGAGAGCGTCGCTTTTACTAATTACTCCGAAATATTTAAACGCTTTCAAATATATTCGTTATCCGTGAGAACTATGCTTTCACTCTTATTCTTAATCGGTATATGAATGAATGTATACCCTTGAAAGAAATTCGCTAAAAATTACCCTGAAAATTTATTTAAAAATTTAGCTATTCACACATTTTCTTATGAGATAATATAAAAAATATGTACATATATGAAAAAATATAACATAGAAAATAAATGCACCCCAATTTTTTCTTAATTACAGTGTTAAAAATTTTTGTAAAATTATCATTATTTTACTCAACATGAGTTGACTAATTTACTAATCATTGTGTGTATTTACACACAAAAATACAAAAAAAAATTGAATTGTAATACAATTTGAGTCATTTTCCTAAACATATGAAAAAATTTACTGAAACG